>RDPX01000078.1:707280-742390 GCA_003991215.1 Morbakka virulenta | reverse complement strand
AGAATACACTGCATATATAGAAGTATTATTTGCTGGGCCAGAAAAAAATACTACCCTGATCCCTCGGTAAAAAGTAAGCGAAAATTACTTGTAGTGTCAATTGATCGTGCTAAGAGGACTGCTCAATCACGAAATGAGTTCGCCGGGACAATACTAAATCCTTTCAACTTTCCTCGGTCGTAACAACTTTAGTTGTTGGCGGAGATATAGGTAACAGGTGTGAATAGAGAATGCATTGATCCAGAGCGAACTAATTATTTTGTATTTCAAGTTAATCTGTGGATGCTTCGAATACTTCTTTTTCCTAGGGGTAATACGAAAGCATCATTTTTAACCTGTACCGAGTAAGAAGCAAATTTAACCAAACAACGCAAGGTGGTAAAAGGGAATGTAAATTTTACAAAACAGTATTCCAGTGTGTATCTAAATCCATATTGGGTCTATTATTGATGGTACCCTTGGTAAACAGTGGACCCGTTTTTGTCTTTCACAGATTTCCATTTATGAAAGACCCGAAAGGAAGCAACAGATCAAGAAAAAGTGGGATAAAAAGCACGCAAGACAACATAAAATGAAAGACATTCGGTTTGACCTCCCGGGCCCTCTGTTCGAAAGCCCTTCCTCTTGGGTTGGTCGTCAGCCAGCATGCTCAAGCATGTCGAGATCACCTCTCATGCATGATTGAGCCCTATAGCCGAAACCCCGACCAAGGAGAGACCAGAGCTCTACACTTGATATTAACCAAAAGGCCGGGAAGCGAAGTATCTAAATCCATATTAACCAAAAGTAATTAGAGAATTTTTTTGTGGGAGGAGGGGGAGGGGAGACATATTTGTCATATCAAATAAAAAACACAACAAACTATAAAAAACAATGTGAACAGGGTAAAATAAAGGCAGATGGTAGGAAAAATCATGAAAATTAAAACAAAGTCACTTTAGGATTTTAAAACACTACTAAGAAAGCAACGTTATTTACAGAGATATACTTCTTCAACTTTTTTAAAACATCTATATTATTCACAAATGATGCAACTTGAACAGTCCCAGTTTTTTACTTACAGTTTCCATACTTTCTAATTACAAGCCTTGGGGAATTTGACTTCGCCTATGCTGCTTCACCTTCTCCTTCTTCTTCCTCTTCGTCGAATTCGCCCTCTTCTTCAGCAGTTGCATCCTGGTACTGCTGGTATTCCGACACAAGATCATTCATGTTGGATTCTGCTTCTGTAAATTCCATTTCATCCATCCCTTCTCCTGTGTACCAATGAAGGAAAGCTTTTCTACGGAACATGGCAGTAAATTGCTCACTGATCCGTTTGAACAATTCTTGAATAGCAGTGCTGTTACCAATGAAGGTGGCAGACATTTTTAATCCACGAGGCGGAATATCGCAAACAGCTGTCTTTACGTTGTTTGGGATCCATTCCACAAAGTACGAGCTGTTTTTGTTTTGTACATTAAGCATCTGCTCGTCAACTTCTTTCATCGACATTCTTCCACGGAACATAGCAGCAACTGTCAAGTATCGTCCGTGGCGAGGGTCGCAGGCGGCCATCATGTTTTTGGCATCAAACATTTGCTGTGTAAGCTCAGGAACTGTCAATGCTCTGTATTGCTGGGAGCCACGACTGGTGAGTGGTGCAAACCCAGGCATAAAAAAGTGGAGTCGGGGGAATGGAACCATGTTGACGGCCAACTTTCGAAGGTCAGCATTCAGCTGGAAATAGATTTAATCATTAAAATTTTGTTAGAATGGCAACGGACAATAAGTAGAAGATAAAATGGGAGAATGCGTCTAATATTAAATAATTAACGAACAAAGACCGGAGCAATAACTTGGAGATAAGGAGAATTTTTCATTACGTTATCCAGAATTGGCTTAATCTACAGGAAATGAAGACCTTGTAACAGATATGCAGGTAGTCGCTATATGACTTTTTTTAAAGGAAGCGATTGTAATGAAACTGCTCATAGATTGGGAGAAAAAAATATTTTTAACGAGGGAAGAGGAATTTTGTAGGATTTCCTAACGTATTTTTAATTTCAACCTAGTTTTCTTCACAGAAAGGCCTTTTTCTTGAGAGGAAGCTTTTAATTTAGGAATGTGGGAAAATGTGAGTTCTGGTGATTCGGAACACGGCAAGAAAAGCAAAATTAACTAATTTTGTTTCATTGCCCAAATTTTTTTGTCCATATAAATCATGAAACCAAGATTTATAAAATCTACCTAGGTGTATGCGGAAGTAAGATGAACCGGGTCTATGAACGTAGACAGCTGAAAAATCCATTTGTCTAATTTTGATAAAATTCTGTGTTTATAAATATATATATATATATATATATATATATATATGTGTGTGTGTGTGTGTGTGTGGTGCTATGTAATGTGTACGTCTATATAAATATATGTAAGTATCTAAATCAATAAAGTAGGAACCTTCAGATATGGAAATATTTAAGCTTACCTGGCCTGGAAATCGAAGACATGTTGTCACGCCACTCATGGTTGCCGAAACTAAATGGTTTAAATCCCCGTATGTTGGTGTTGTTAACTTGAGAGTACGGAAACAAATATCATAGAGTGCTTCATTGTCTATGCAGAATGTCGCATCAGTATTTTCTACNTTGGGAGAAAAAAATATTTTTAACGAGGGAAGAGGAATTTTGTAGGATTTCCTAACGTATTTTTAATTTCAACCTAGTTTTCTTCACAGAAAGGCCTTTTTCTTGAGAGGAAGCTTTTAATTTAGGAATGTGGGAAAATGTGAGTTCTGGTGATTCGGAACACGGCAAGAAAAGCAAAATTAACTAATTTTGTTTCATTGCCCAAATTTTTTTGTCCATATAAATCATGAAACCAAGATTTATAAAATCTACCTAGGTGTATGCGGAAGTAAGATGAACCGGGTCTATGAACGTAGACAGCTGAAAAATCCATTTGTCTAATTTTGATAAAATTCTGTGTTTATAAATATATATATATGTGTGTGTGTGTGTGGTGCTATGTAATGTGTACGTCTATATAAATATATGTAAGTATCTAAATCAATAAAGTAGGAACCTTCAGATATGGAAATATTTAAGCTTACCTGGCCTGGAAATCGAAGACATGTTGTCACGCCACTCATGGTTGCCGAGACTAAATGGTTTAAATCCCCGTATGTTGGTGTTGTTAACTTGAGAGTACGGAAACAAATATCATAGAGTGCTTCATTGTCTATGCAGAATGTCTCATCAGTATTTTCTACAAGTTGATGAACTGAAAGCGTAGCGTTATATGGCTCTACTACTGTGTCTGAAACTTTTGGTGACGGTACAACGCTAAACGTGTTCATAATTCTGTCCGGGTATTCTTCTCGGATTTTTGAGATCAAAAGTGTACCCATTCCGGAACCTGTACCTCCACCAAGTGAGTGTGTAAGTTGAAAACCTTGCAGACAATCGCAACTCTCTGCTTCTTTTCGTACCACATCCAGAACGGAGTCCACCAACTCTGCACCTTCTGTGTAATGCCCCTTTGCCCAGTTGTTGCCAGCTCCACTTTGACCTACAATACATTGGGAAGCGTGTATAAGACTAAAATGATAAATACTGTGTAACTGCATCAGGGAAAAAAGGGGCAAAAACAAAAAAACAGTTGATAAAGAATAGTTGCTTAAAAAGTTTACCCAGTAAAATACTCTGTCGTTTTCATAGTATTCCAATACTTAGATAATCTATTGCATGCACATGTTTCTCGAATGACAGGGTAAAAGTTAATCCGCAGTAACTAAAAATCAGTTTGTTGTTTTTCAATTTAAGTCAATATAATATTAACGATAATACCAACAGGCGATAAGGTAACATGTGAGGTTGCATTTTGAGAAATGTGTATTGGAAAAGCCTATTTGACGTTAGAGTTTTTAACTCCTCGATACTTGGTCCTGTTAAGTTGCAAACTTTGGGCAGCGCTGTACGTCCTGGACATAAGTCGACCCCATTTATACAAAAGATGAGTTCAGAGATCATAATACCTTAGCAATAAAAGTTTATATTTTTTTGCTTGGATAGGCCTCTGACTCGTCTGTACACTGCTTGTTTGCTTTAAGCTTCTAATTGTGACTTTTCTGTTTGCTATTTTAGATAAGCAGACTGGAGGTATTCGTGAGAACGAAATGTCATTCAAAGTTAATTATGTTTGTATACATTTATATCAGCATAATATAACAGAGCCATTTATTGAAGGAGATTTGCCTGAGGATGCCGTGCTCTTACATGCTATATTCTCGCACTAATTATATTCGGTTCATCTGTCTCCTTGAAATGCAAGTCGAAATATCCGACTTATCTGTCCAAATTACCGTACATCTCTTATTACTTGTTCGTTAGATTACTCAAAATTCGGAAGAAACTTACCGGGAACTAATGTTGACTTTACTTGTTTATAATTTGCAGTTGCCATTAGAAGACGCGGTTTTAGAGGAGCGGTGGCTTAAAGGTTAGTAGAGTTGAACCGTAACCAAGAGGTCCAAGGTTCGATTTCACCGAGCAGGCGAAAAGAATTTTGGAACTTAACGAAAGAAAAAGCGATTGGCTGGGGTCAGGAAGAGCATCCGGACAATATGAAGCATTGGGACATTTCAAACTACCAATGTGTTCTACGACAACAAAATTTGGTCTTTTCACTCTTCTCACGACAAGAGGGAAAGAACCAATGTAAAACTGAATTTGGAAAACGTCAAACAATAGTTAATCTTTTCTTCTTCGTTAACATTTCCTGAAAATTTCATCCAAATCCATTCATTATCCTTTTATTGTTTAGTGAAAGTCTTAAACATGTCTTTCACCGTCCCTCAGTTGGCCAAGGTGCTTCAAAAAGTAGGAATAAGCTGTTAGAGTATTGTATGCCACTGCATATAAACTATTATTGGGCGAATTTTTAGAGTTATAATATTATGTTGATAAAATTCTTAAATAAACTGAAAAGGTTTCACATATTAAATCTACGTGAGAATATTTTTATTTCGATTTTCGTAATATTATATGCATGAGAAGATGTTAAGGAAGCCAATTTCACTGCAAGCACGAATGCAAATGTGACGCAAGGTAAACATTTGGAATGAAAATAGATATCTCCCTACCTGAAAAAAACAGTTTTAATGAAGTGTAAAGATGGAGAGATTAAATTACTTTGAACTGGTGCTGCAGTATTTTTGCTGTGCATGAAAAAAACATACAGAGTCTTTCATTGATGGTACCCCTGGTAAACAGTGGGTAAATTTTTGTCTTTTACAGTTTCCCATCTATTAAAGACCCAAAACGAAGCAACAGACCAAGAAAAAGATCAGAAAGCACGTAAGTGAACATAAAATGCAAGGCATACAGCTTGACCTCAAGGGCCCTCCGTGGGAAGGCCCTTCCTCCTGGGTTGATCTACAGCCAGTGCCCCAGCATCTCGAGACCACCTGTCCTGCATAATCGGGCACTTTTGCCCCGACCAAGGAGAGATCAGAGCTTCACACTTGATCTCAGCCAAAAGGCCGAGAAACGATCACATACAGAATTTTGGGATTACTCCTCGAATGTCATAGGTCCAAAAGGTTGACATTTAGAAGTAGTCCTAGTTATTAATAGGAGCACATTGAATTAAGTACTGACGAATTGTTAATTGTAATATAGTCAAATTCACTGTTTGAAAGCTATTTCACAAGTTCTCATCAAAGCCACCAGAATGATACTAGAAAGAACAGCTGCTCTCTACCCTCCTTCGGTTTATGAGGTTCTTAGGCAATGCTAGCTGTGGATGGAAATAAATATCATACCGATTGCACTTTTACATTGAAACGTTTACAGATTAATCAAAGCAAGGAAATATAACCCCGATGCCTTTCAGATTTCCAGCAGTTTCTCTCAATCATTTATCCAAGATCAAGTAACAGCCTGTATTTCGTAATTTTCAAAATAATTCACAAGATAAACTTGAAGGTTATGACTTCGCTCTAAGATGAGTGTCTCTGGACTGATTAGGTCATTTGTTACCAGGATCACTGTTGATTATTTTATCTCGGGATTGGTCTCAAATTTCATATTACTGTGCTCTGCAGCTGACAGATGTAATATTACAATTTCCATCAACTTGGCAACCTATTAATATTCAAAGAAACCATTCTGTGGGATTACGTATTGGTTGAGTTGTTTGCAAATGGAGCTTAAGCTGTCAAGAGTCTATTGAGAACTGGCTGCAGGAAATATCATTTTGTTTTACAAAGTTTGCATTGCATTCCATAGGAGCTTAGCTCTAGAAAACAAGGAACTTAAGCTTTTAAGTCGTGATAAAAAGTCTCAAGATTAAGATTATTGTTTTGTCTGCAGTGGGGATTTCTTTTTTCACGACAATATATACAAAATACTTGAGTTAAATTAAGTAAACTATCTAAAAAAAATAAATGTAGAAGTCTAAACTTAGTAACTTCCAGAAAATTAAATAGTCGTTAAGGTTAAAGAAAAGAAAGAAAACAGACTCTTGGACACCAGACGTAGTGCCATTTTTTTATGTGATCAAGAATAGAGTGGAAAATAGTAATCTCGACTCAGACAGAAAAGTATCCTTCTCCCCACACATTTAAAAGCTTTCACGACATGGATGACATCACTCACACCAAGTGTAGTTGTTCAAAATTATAAATATCTTGACCACTACAAATTGTTGAATATATTTATATTACATATAATTCAAAGCATGAAATCACCCTCATTTGAAGTCAGGGTATTGCGAAATCTCATACTGTACATGGGGCTATGTGGTCACTCCATGACACCTGAGGAAGCCGCTGGTGACAAAAAAAGGGGTCATATTATCAAGGATAAGACATACAATTTAAAAAAATAAATTAAAACCAGGCAACGTAGAAAGTTCAAATATGGTGTCGCTTTGTTAGCATACAGTCAATCCCAAAATAAATTTTAATTAGTAAATGTAAAAACCTGATACATCGATAGTATGGTGTCATCTTACTTTCCAGCCATTAACTAAACATTGGCTCTTATTTTTCAAGAAAATCTGCTAGAGTGGTTCCAAAGGTACAAAAATATTGTAGTGTGGTTCTAGTATCAAAGATAAAACCCCACAATCATTCGGATACTTTAAAACTATACGCTAACCATAGGCTATGCTCTTAATATGAACACTTGATAGCCACCAGCGGTGGGAAAAATGGGCCAAAGGGGTACCTCTTGCCTTTATCAAACATCTACAATCGAAAACTTACTTTAATCAGGCAAGGCAGGAAGCTTAAACTTACTGCCATCCTACTCTGCAGCCTTTAGGGAAAAAGAGGGGAACAGGGGCAACTCATTAGGATAGAGAGCTACACTCCAAAGACAAATTTTTTTATAAGATTTCTCAGTAATTCCCAAAATATCTGGACGGATTAAGCCAGATTTTTATTACGATTTTGAGTATTTATTGTGAAGCCATGATTTAACATAACTTTGATTTCTTGACAAGATGCCACTGTCTGTTGACATTGGGTATTTTATGGTTGTCAAGTTTAAAAATTGCTTTTGACCTGGAAAGATTTTCAAGCAGTTTACTGGGGTGTATAGGGTGTTCGGATGGAGTACCAACCAGTGGCAACCATCAACTGACCTGCAGGTGGATGGTCACACTGGTCTCCTTGAAGGCATCCAGCTCTCATGTCTGGCTCCAAGTAGCCGTTTGTGTGCGTGGCAGCGACCACACCCCGATACACACCTTCAGTTGGCGGGCTGAACGACATGAGGGTAGATAACAACCAGTTGGTGATTTTTTGCCCATCTCATAGAAGAGCATAAAGACAGAAAGTGGCAGAGTTGACGGATGGGACCCACACAAACCAACGGCAACAAAGGTACAACCTGCATGGGCATCGTGGTATGCTGAGGGTACTAACGAGACTCAGTATTAGTGGACAACCACCAGTGCAAGGTAATGGCAAACCACCACTGTAACCTGCAAAGCACAATCATGCAAATGCACAGAACACGGTTCAACCCTTACAGCGTAAATGGGGTTGAGTCAATCAACACCGCGCTGGGTAGGGATATTAATGTTCGGTAGGTGGATTCCGACCGTCAGCCTGATACTGTCAGGAATAGAAACAGGAGATGCTGAGGATAGCAAAGGACAGGTCTCTGTGGAGAAGTTTGACAGCCAACGTTCTGGAAGGGCATGGGCGTCTGAGGAGGAGAATATTTTACCCGAAACAACTGTCTCCAATAAAAATATTTATACGATTGATGATTGTATTACCTTTTAATGATGTCTTGTAACACATCAAGACCATCAATATTATAAAATAGCTTTATTTGTTTTTCAGGGAAAATAGAACGGCAGCCATTGTCACTATTACAGTGAGTTGCAATGCCGTAGAAATTTCATCCCGGTAACAATTATTCCTCACCAATAAAAATTATTAAATTAGAACTTTTTTTTTGATATGGGGGGGGGGGAGTTGTATTTTGGTTTAACGTTATTTCCCCCAAGTAATTGGGGCTCAGACGGTGTACTTCACAGTGATTTGGATTTAGCAATGAGGTATTTTCTGGCCGGATGCCCTTCCAGATGCCAACCAATAGCTTTATTTTTATTTTATAAAGTTCCAAATTCAGAGGCTCCGGGAATCGAGCCCGGAGCCTCTTGGCTACGGTGCAGTTACACCAACCATTAAGCCACGGCTCCTCTAAAATTAAAACTTGTTACGCCCACAAAATGGTTTTTCCTGGGCGATATTGTGTTAATAAAATCAGACTGAATCATTTATGAATTCCTTATATTATAAATAACTGGATATATATATATATATATATATATATATATATATATATATATAGAGAGAGAGAGAGAGAGAGAGAGAGAGAGAGAGAGAGAGAGGTGAGATAACGCAATAAAAGAGGTGAATTATTAAACTATGCTACTTCTTGTGTTATCAAATGATCGTAAAATTATCACCATCAACCTTAACATTTAAATACTGGAAATTTTCTGAGATCACACTATTCTAATGACGACATAAAATTTTTAATAGGGTCGCATGACGACCGAGGAATGCGTGACTAAGCTTTAAAACATGTATATTACAGATAAATACTCAGGTAAACAGGCTGTTAAAGCTCGACTTTCAAGGTCAAACAATAATTAACTTTCCTTACCGAATACAAAGTTATCAGGCCTAAATATCTGTCCAAATGGCCCAGATCTTACTGAATCCATAGTACCGGGCTCCAAATCCACAAGTACAGCCCGTGGAACATATTTTCCTCCTAAAGCAAAAAAAAATAACTTTGTTAGTTGATGAAATTACTGAAGTAATATATTGGAAAATTGAGCTTGTGATATGGTGTCTAAATTATCGTACGTTGTTAACTGTGCTTTCGTTTGATTTTTTTTCTTCTTTTTTTTGGCACAAAAAGGCAAATGACTTTCTAGAAAAGGAAACGAGTTAATCAAATTAAGGCTGCTCACTGTTTGAAGCGAAATTTTAAAATATATTTTGCTCGGTGTAAAATGATTTTTTTAAAAAATGTAGGGCACTTGCACGTAATGATTAGATCAACACTTTGAAAGTACGACAGAGAAATGCCTTCCATGGGTTTTACTGCAACAGGAACAATATAAATTTAAATTATCTCAACAGCTGCACCATGATTTCAATGAGGGAGGTACAGATAAATTACTGCACTTGAAATGAAAGGATACAATGGATTTTATTCAGTCCTTTTAAATTTGTAGGAGTAGCAGTACGTTGCCTCGGTAACTTTCAGATTGAAAAGGAAATGAAGTTAATTATAGTAAACAATTTCTATACCTGTGGCTTCATTGTAATATACATTAATCCTCTCTAACTGCAAATCAGAATCCCCGTGGTAAGTTCCAGTTGGGTCAATACCGTGTTCATCTGAGATGACTTCCCAAAACTGCAAAATAGAGAAGTAACAAATGGTGAAACGCTTTGCATGTAATTTATCTGAATGAAGAAAAAAAACCCACATGGATTGGCTAGAAACTTTTTTAACATTTTAGAAAAGTACTTACTTTAGCTCCTATCTGGTTCCCACATTGGCCAGCTTGAAGATGAACTATTTCACGCATCTCGTTGATTTAGATTCACTTTTTAAAAAAAACCTTTTATCGACAATTTTCGAGTACCTCCTCGCCGCCTGCGACCTTTAACTGTAGCAATGCTTTTTTGACAAACCAACGGAAATGCTCTTCGTCATTGGCAACAATTAAATTATTAATACGGGGGTCACACCCACAGAGAAAAAATACACATGAACAAATTTCAGTCTGTTTTTTAACCAATCTAATCTACTCAGCCCTTCAAAAAAGAAATATAATACCCTTAATTAAAAATCGACTTCCTATAAAATTGAAATTGAAATATTCAACAGCATTTAATGATTATTTTATTAATAAAGTGTTTTTCTGTCATTCCCTCCTAATTAAGTTTCGAATCTTGGAGATGGAGTCGAAGAATCTTATTCTGCAGCCAATCTGATTTGAATGGGAATGAAATGTTCGTTGTGATTGGATAAAAATTTCTTTTCAGAAATGGCGCGTTTTTAATTCGTTTATGTAATGAGCGCGAAATGAAGCTGCTAATCCAACGATTAAGATTAAAAGAACATGAATATGTAAATCTTGTTCGTATTCACTGTGATAACGTACTACAAAAATACAACAAATGACAGCAATCTTGACTAAAATCCTAAAATGCTACAATTGTATTTATTCTTAGAAAGACATCTATTTAGAGTATTTGATGTCGGCGGAGTAAGTGACGAAACTCCATCCTTATGTCATCAAATAACATCACTGCTTATCGTCTATAGCTGAGAATACTTATTTATTTCACCGAATAACATCATCTTATATCTTTGCCAATATTTACCCAGTATGAAATTCAATTTTAATATTGGAACTTTTAATGTACGTGGACTCAGCAAACAACACAAACGTGAACAATTATCAACAGATCTGACTAAATATAAACTCGACGTTTTATGTGTACAAGAAACCAAGACACAAAAAAGACTAGACACCATAGTAGGGCAATCAGACAATCGCTTAATTCTCTTCAACTCTAAATCACAACACTACGGCAATGGATTTCTAGTGAATAAGAAATGGAAAGATAACATTCATAGTTACTGGAGGGTCAATGATAGGATCAGTGTTCTACAAATTCGCGTTGATCCAAGAAATCCTTCACGAAAAGAGCCACTGAAAACAGTCATACAGAAAACAAACTTTACATGCGAACAGAAAGATGAAACAAAACTGAAAATATCCTGGACTCATAAAAAGAAAACTAAACCCAAGAAATGTGACAATCTTAAAAACATAATTTCAATTGTAAATGTATATGCACCCACAAACAGTGACGAAAATGTTACAGAAATTGATCAATTATACATAGCTTTAAATACTCTTCTAGACGAACTCAAATCTTCTTTTATGATTTTACTAGCAGGGGACTGGAATGCTAGTGTTGGCAAGAAAGTAAACGACAGTGACATTTGTCTTGGAAAATATTCCAGAGGCACTAGAAACAATAGTGGCCAACTTTTAGTTAATTTCTGCTTAGCAAACGAATTGTTCATCACGAATTCTGCCTTCCAACACAAGGCATGTCATATCACAACATGGGAAAACATAAGGACAAACCCCAATACTAACAAAGTGATAAAGACTTACACCCAAATTGACTACATTATTTGTCAATCTTCGAAAAAGAACATTTTAGTAAATGCTCGTAGCTACTCCGGAACAGAAACCAGCAGTGACCACAAGTTAGTTGTGTGCAAAATGTTAGTCGAACCTTACAAAATGCATAAACAGAAAAAATGTATTGGCTCCAAAAAGTTTAACACAGAATCACTAGTAAATTCGACAGAGAAACAACAAAGTTACTGTAGCAAACTTTCACAAAAATTATCCAAAATTGAAGAACCAACCTGGGAAACTATTTCAAACGAAATAAGACAAGTAGCAGAGGAAGTAATTGGTTATAAACCTCCTGAACTGAAAACGAAGACTTTCTATCCTGAGATAGAGGCACTATCGAGGGAACAAAAATCTATACGCCTTCAGATCTCTGCAATGAATGACATTAATAAAATTCGTGAACTGAAAAACCAGCGTAATATAATACTTCATCAAATCGAGAATCGTCTCAATGAAATAAAAACTGCAGAACTAGATGTACTAGCTGATAACATTGAAAAATTCAAAGATAACACTAAAATGTTCAAAGCCCTACAACAAATGGATAGAAAACCATTAGAATCTCCTGTTGTTCACGATGAAAAAGGTAAAAATATCACTAACATCCAAGAAGTGTACAATGCCATAACTGCACATTTTGAGAAACATTTCAATGATCCTAATTTCACTAACGTCGAACCTTTTGATGAACCCCCTAAACCACTCACTCAACCAGTAACTCTAGCAGAAACTAAAAAAGCTATCAGTAAACTTAATAACAATAGATCTCCTGGTTTCGACAACATATCCGCAGAATTACTTAAATATGGTCCAGAATCTCTTATGGAACTAATCACTCTTGTAATAAACAATATCTTTGAAAAACATGAAGTAGTTGTAACAAATAGAGGAATCCTGGCAGCCTTGCAAAAAATTGGGAAAGAGAAGGGACCAATCAAAAATTTGCGTGCAGTCATTCTCCTACCAATCATCAGAAAAGTTATGTCGAATATTATACTAAATAGGATACAACCAAAAGTAGAAGAATTTTTGTCACATTCTCAAGCTGCATACAGACCCAACAGGAGTACCTCAGATATTGTTTGGACTCATCGTTTCTTGATTTCAAGAATCCAAAAGTACAAAGAGGAATTTCTCATAACAGGAATAGATATGAGTGCAGCATTTGATACAATTAAGAGGAAAGAATTGTTAGACATTCTCAAAACTTTTCTTAACGAGGATGAAACCAGAATGATCCAATATCTACTTAGCGACACAACAATAGAAGTAAAAGCCCCATCCAATGTAGAGACACGACCATTCAATACAAATGTAGGTTCACCTCAAGGAGATGGTTTAAGTGGCTGTCTATTCACAATCTATTTTGAAGCATCACTACGTAAATTCAGATTCAAGATAAATAATTGTGAAACTCTAAATGAACACTCCTATGCAAAGCAGTATGAACCTACACATCCTGAAGAATGCATCTATGCTGATGACGCAGATTTTATAAGTACCACCAATCAAAGGAGATTACAAATTATTAATAATGTGAAAGACTCTCTAGCCACTGATAACCTTCTAGTAAATGAAACAAAGACAGAGCACACTATTCTAAAGAGAGATAATAAAGAGAACGAACTTTGGAGGCACACAAAAAAGTTAGGGTCTCTCCTAGGCGATAATGAAGATGTTATTCACAGAAAGCAACTTGCAACAGCAGCAATGAGAAAACTTACAAAGGTATGGATCCGTCACCACAAAATATCTCGTGAAGTACGTTTGAAACTGTATAATGCCTATGTCAAATCTGTGCTCCTGTACAATTGCGGAACGTGGGGTTTAACGAAAGCTGACGAGGATAACCTAGACAGTTTCCATAGAAGACAGTTACGTGAAGTTTTACATGTCAAATATCCGAACGTTGTGAAAAATAAGGACTTGTACGAAATAACTAACGAACAGTATCTATCTCTACAGATTCTGAACCATAGATGGCGCCTCTTAGGACATGTTTTACGTCTCAACAGTGACACACCTGCAAGAAAATCTATGGTACAGTATTTCGCAGAATCAACCAAATCCAAATTTCCAGGTAGACCACGTATAACACTACCTTTACTGGTTGATAAAGACATTGGTCGAGCTGTTACAAACAAAACTCTCACATTTAATGATATTGTATCCTTCAAATCAACCAATGACCTTCAAAAACTATTAAATATTGCCCAAGATAGAAGTTTGTGGAAACGGTTTAGCATAGAAGTATTCGCAGCTGCACAAGCAGAAAAGTTGCAATCTAATTGAGGCTTGGATGCAGACAGTGCATAGTATATTATAAAGACATCTTAATTACCAAACAATTAGGTTCACGAACCTGCTCAACTGTTGTTTTGGCCTATTGGCAATAATGGCAGTAAAGCGACGCCAAGTGAACGAAGTGGAATAATTTTATGGTGGACAGCGATGAGCTTTATTGAGTGAAACACGTCTTCTATATCAAGGAGTTGGTATCAGCTTACTCCTTTTCTCTTTAAATAATGGTGAATAACTACAGAAAAGAATGAGATGGTACGGACATGTGAGGGGGAGGGGAAAAGGACACCCAGTAAAAGTGGTTCTGGAAAGTATAGTACCAGGAAGAAGGCCGAGAGGAAGACCAAAACAGTGATGCGGAGATAATGTAAAGGACGACATGAGCTACTTCGGCGTTCATCGGGAGGAGGCTCTTGGAGAAACCTGGAGCCGGAAGACCCAGGGGGCTTACCTGCTATGTGGTACCAACAGCTATAAAGGAGAAGAAGAACTACAGAATTAAAATAAACTCCTGAATTGTACACCACAAAACAACAGAGATAATGACGCCCATAATTCATTCTACTGATTCCCTCAAACATACCAAACAAGCAAAATCATTGAAAGTGATAAACTGTGCCCAAATTTATAGCATTCTATCGATGGCCCATAAATTGCTTAATTTTGAAATGTTCCTCCAACGCTGTTTTTATTAGAAATTTTATTTCCATTTGAAAAAGAAAGGCTCTGTCTGATTGCGTTTGTCGGGTAATAAAGTCTGAAATATCAAATATTCCCCAACTGCTCGATCCCTTTTCTTTCCCTCTCGCATTCGTTTGCTATCCTTGCCTTACAGATGAGATGCGGGGAGCCCCTTAACACTGCTATTCCAGGATTTCCCATTGTAGTATTTGTCACACTACATTGTGGTGAATCAAAATATGAGTTGCTACATCATCATCAGGAATGGATACCTCGATTTTGAGGAGCCGTGGCCCTCTTCACTAGCTCTCTCCAGATATTCCGCTCTCGGGCAACTCTCGTTGCTTCTGCCATTGTCAACCCACAAAGTTCTTTGATGTCATCGCTCAGTCCAGTTTTTGGTCTCCCTCAGCCTCTCTTTGCAATAACCATGCACCTAAGAAGAGGGAGCAATGTTCGCCTGTTTGACGAGGTATAACCTTTCTTTGCGTATTCCCGCAATTTTATTTCCATATTGATAATAGAAAATATGTTATAGGTTTCTAAGGAATAAGGAATCTAAAAGTTTTTTAAAGGTGGGGAAGAGAGTTTTCTACACGATCTTTAGGGGATTTTACAATTAAAAAATATGTGAACTGTTGTTTGACTTACATACTTACTTAATGGTCAGGACGACTCATGGGTAACAAGGCAAGTTCTCGATTGGTCTCTTTTGTTGATAAACGTCAGGAATGATGCTCAGGAAAATCGGCAGTAATTTATTTCCGCACTGCCGTTCTTCTCCATGTCTGCTTCGGACTGTCACCCTTCTTCTTCCTCTCAGGTGCCCAGTATAGAACGACTGTGGGTATATAATTTGGCTGAATCTTCAATACAAGTTCAATCCATCACACCTCCTTTTATTGATTAAATTTTCCATACTAGCAGTTATGCACTATAGAAGGAGGTTGTAGCTAGAGTTCTTATTAGGACAGAAGATGCGCAAAATTAACAACATACAGGTTGTGAAAGAAGCTAATAGTGTGTTTCCATCAGTTTTTCTCATGTGCCAACAATCAGGTCCTTACATCAAACGTGCAAGCTGAGAGCTATTGTATTCTTTCATTTTCGTACGTTATTAATATTATGTGGTTTTCTAGATGTCATTTATTCCTCTCATCACATTTCTCGCTTTGTTAAGTCTGCTTTTAATATCAGTTTTCGCACTTCCATTATTCCTTACAGTACTTCCCAAATAGATAAATTGTTATGTGACAAGCAAGTCAGTACAGTAGGCCCACATTGGTTTGGATTGATCAATAGTTTCAGCCTTTTCTAGCATGCTTTGGGTTCAATTTGTCCTCCAAATGTACACAGACAGCCAGTCTCCCCTTGGATGTGACTGTGTGTATATGATGTTAAAGTCACATGATCGGCACAATTTAAGTCATCCAGTAATGATAAAGGGGGGAGGGAAAATTCCTTTATTTGAATCCGTTCTTCTCCTAATTACCCAGACAATGGTCAAGTTGAATAGAGTTGGTAGCACCACACTACCTTACCTGATTCCTCTTTTGACTTAGAACTGTAGGCTGCTGTGTCCAACAGAACATAAAGAGTTTCGGTAGAAGCTCTTGGTGAGGTTGACCATTTCAGGGAGGATTCCACAGTATCTTAAGCTCTTCCATAGGCTATCAATATAAATACTATCAAATGATTTTTGAAAATGCACAAAATACACATGAAATTTCCTTTACCATTCTGCCCATTGTTCAATAATGTTCCTCAAAGCAAAAGTCTGGTCTATCCAGACTTTGTTTTTTTATATAAAGTCTGCTCTTTTCTAAGCTCTTGGTTGTCAGATACCGAAATTCTGCTCATATTTTTCTTAGCTCAATTTTTACTTTCTTGGGAATTTTTACTATATTTCTTTTGTTCTTATATGAGAAAACTTTTTCTTCCTTCCAAATATCTCAAAAAGGGTGACAAATAGTGATAAAGATAAATCATTTTTTCTTTTTTGCACAAATTATTTTGCACAATACTCCCTGCTCTGTTTAAGCTCTCGGTATTCGATCTACCAAACCATTTTAGTATTCGCGCTTGTCTCTTTTCGTAAATATCTTGACTCTTTTGTTTGCTTCTGAATACTCTTCCAGATATCTTTCTTTTAGTATTCAAACTTTGAATGCAAAATATTTCTCTACTCACTTTATTTCTCCTTAATGACATTACATGATTCTTGTTGTATCCATTCTTTTTTCTTCTGAGCGCACTTGTATTCTTGACATTTTTCAATTTTATCTCCGTACACATTCTCCAACTTCTCCCACGATGCGTCAATACGTTTTGTTTTTTCTGTTCTTTTTCAAAATCTTGGACAACCAGTAACCTGTTCTTTAGTTTCAATAAAAAAACTGCCTTTACAGATGGCTCTTTCAACTTCCCTGTGTCAAATTTTTTTCACGTTATATCTTTTCACATGTTGCTTCCTCAACTTCAGCTTTACTTTTTCAATCATAAATGAAGGTCATTACCAACATCAACCCCTCTTCTCACTCTCCCGTCTTTCAAAGACTTCCATTTTCCTTTAATGAGGAAGTGGTCAATGTTGTTTCTATCTCTGTTGTTTGGAGATTACCAGGAGATCTTGTGAATGTCACGATGAGTAAAGAGTGTGGCTCCAATTACTAAGTTGTTCAAGAAACAAAAATAGTTTTCCGACATCTACTCATTCTTCTTCATAGCTCCACACCACCGGATACCTACTTCTCTTGTATAGAAAAAATTGTTGCTTCCCATTTTGATGTTGAGGTCTCTCATCACGATGATCAGGTGATGGCATGGAAGTGCTTTCACTCTACCTTGACTTTGCTCGTCCTGAGTTCTTCTTCTCTTCCACCTCTGCCTCATTTGTAGACGAATAACACTTTGTGATGAATAAGTTGACTTCAGTCGGACAACCTACTGCTTATCGGCTTTGATTTGTTGCCGGCATTTTTCAACGTCTTTTTTAGGACTACAGTCACTTCTTCGTAGTGTTGGTTATAACCCTCTGGCATTAGCACAGTTTCTTAATTCATGGCCTTAGTCTGCCGCTGATGTTCACCCTCTTTCCCTGACTCCAAGACAAATTGCATGGCCACATTTCTCACAAATCTTCCAGTGTCTTACATTGCTATAACATTTTAAAAGCCAATATCAATTTCAATTTTTGCTGTGTATAAAGAGTCCATTTTTGTGGCAGTAGCGTCCTTACGGCTTTGGCTGCTGACAGTCATAGAAGTCCCTGACTGAGACTCAGGAACACCACCTACAAACGTTTGAGTGTATGTCGTCTTTCGTGTTTTCGTAACAAATGTTTTTAGAGGTTGGCTTGTTAGCCCAATGCTCAATCCCCAATCTGGAGGGTAGATGTTTAATCTTAGTTTCAATATAGCAATTTAATAATAGATTTCTTATGAACCGTTGAGGCAGGATTTCTGCTGATGGAAGGACATTGTGGAGAATGTTGAAAGAGGTGTTATTTTTTAGGCCTGTAGAAAGGCCTGCATGGATATTTTGAAATAGTTTTAAGTTGGGTATATTTAGCAAGAGATGACTTAAATATTTTTAAGTCATCACTTGCTAGTGCAGGCAATTTTTCAATTGAAGTTTTTATGATATCCTTGTGTAAAATCTTTTATTCTGAAAAAAAAGGCACACCAGTCTTGTTTACATCTAAGGTAGACTTTCTATACACTGTCTTATATAGTTTGTCCAAAATGTCTCTCCAAGTAACCAAAAAATTTTGGACTAACCATTGTACTGTACAAAATATACCCATTTCTTTTTGGGACGATAAAGCTAGTCTCTGAGTTTATATAGAACCAGTTCTCGTGTATATGACACCAAACAGTGTAATCCTAGTTGGTCTTTAGGAAGGCAGTAGAATTTTTTTGTTAGATTTTCATGACCTTTTCCCCATGAAAACCTAACAATGAGTTTCCCTACTCGTTGTATAAATTCTTTAATGGCGATAGCGAAATTTTACGTGGTTCAACTTAGACATGTCAAGGTTGGTAAGAATACGGACTTTCCAACAAAGTAAAAGAAGACGGTTGGAGCAGATCACTTAGCCTCATTAGTGCCGAAAATACCCTGTTATGTTAGAAACGTTAAAAAATATATATGAGCAACTGACCGAGAACATCCTAAATTGCATATACAATTCAGAGGGAAAATTCGTCAGTGCCGCTGCATTCTTGTCAGACTCCTTGATAAAAGCAACAAATTCGACTGATAAAAAAGTCTGACGATTTATTTAATTTCGTTCCTTTAAGCCCTTTCTGGAATTTTTGTCGAGTTACTGGCGCAATTATTAAGTCCCTAGAGATTTCGGACATAATGGTATCAAACTGGGAGAGTAAGTCATTTTGACTGGAATCTTCAGTTTGGAAAGAAGCATAGAGTTTTTAGAAGATAGCTGCATAAACTAAGCTTTGTTTGTTTCAAGAGCTTTAATGCCATTGGTTCTGTAAAAGAAAAAGAAATGACTTGTCGGTTGTTTATTAAAAATTATTAAATCTTCCAGGCATCTAAACGTAGACGTCTTCATTGTTTGAAGATCCAGCTGCATTATTTGTTCCTTCACATAGAAAATGATTTCTAGTCTCCCTGGAGTTGAAAGCTGTTGTCGGATAGAGTGTAGGCTGTTTGGTCCTTGAAACCTATGCAGGGATTTTGGGGCACGTGTTTAAAGAAACCAGTGCATATGAATTTCAGTTAGTTTTTTTCTATTTTCCGTCAGGCATCCAGTGTGGGAAAATCTCTGAGAAGCCCAAAAGTGCATATTTTATTTTGAAAATTTGAGACTTAAGCTGTTGTCCCGACCATGGATGAAATCTGTGTAGCATTTCAATATTACAAGTTGCAATGGACTATTTAGGATCGATATAAGCATTCTGATACAAGTCTACCTTCCTGGGAAACTACGCTTTATTGTTAATCTTTGCAGCAAGATGTTTGGAGAAAAATATGTCTGAGCCAGACAAATGACTTGGGGGCAAATGGTAACCGTTGCTAGAAATAAACAAAAACGGTTGTTTTACATGAAAGTGTACCTTTTATTTTTACATGATTTCTTTTGCATAATTTAGTCATCATTGTCGTCATCATCTTCATCATCATTGTTGACACCCATTTCCTTTAACAATATCTTACTCTCGTCCACATATGAATGAAAATTTAAGGTCCAGATCATTTTCCGTAAAATTTCTAGCTTTTCAGCACTGGTCCAGAAAACAGTCATATCGATTAAAATTTCCAGGCCACCCTGAACCAAAGGCGACTTTCTGGGCTTTAAATCTACCACTGTAGCAGAAATCGCCGCTCCTTCTTGTAATGCAAACAAATTGTGCCGTGCTATTTCGTGTGGAACATGGCCAACAACAGAATTCGCTAACTTTCCTGGCAATATTGTTTTTCCACAAACCGCAAACTTGCCGTGAGGGTTATTGCGTTCAGCATAAAATGTCAGTTTCTGCCCAACAAAGGGCTTCCAGTTTAGCGTATTATAATATACGTGGCATTCACGCAACGCTGTGATAAATTGATAGCAATGAGTTACTGCTGACGCCATGTTTTTTTATTACTACGGTGCTGCCAACTCGTAATTTAATAAAATCAATTTTCCCAATGATTGCAATGATCGAACGTCCAAGCATGACTTATTTAAGCCGTATTCGAAATTTGTATAAAATCGAACATTACATATATATCCGTTTACATTATTACACAAAAATAAGACGCTACATTAATTAAGCCGCATTTAAACTGTTGCGGCTTACTAAATGTCGGCTTAATTTTGTGCGGCTTAATAATTTCAGCGCCTTATTTTGGTGTAATAAGGTAAAGCTTAAAGAGTACCAGCACGATCTGGACCTATTAAGCTACAAATATGTCTCTGAACTTGATGAAGAACATCATGAAATGAGAAAGTACCTGTCTGGATCTAAGGTCAGTACTCTATGCAATCTGGAAGGTAGACTTATAGAGGTACAAAATAACCTTAATCGTACATAAAGGGTTCGAAAAACTAATTAAAATTCTCTTTAAAACGTTTGCTCTGAGAGCTACAATAAAGCATTGATGGGTAATCACCAGGTACAGATATTGCTATTGAAGTAACTTAATTCAGAAATATCCTGTGATGGCCGATAATGTTTTTGCTTTGTCTATCTGGAACCGCGAGACAAAGAAAAAAGTGTTTTATGTCTTTTTCAACTTGGAGGGCGTTTCATTTGATGTCTCAATGTTAAGCTGAAAATAATTGTGTTTGCAACAGCGATAGTTTCATTTGCATGGACAATACAATGCCTTTTCTGTTCAGTGTCATTGAAACCAAGCCATTCCTGCACATTTTTCCCCTACCAATGTTTTTTTTTTTAAATACTGAAAAAAATGAACCTGTTGGACTTCAACATTTAACCTGTAGTAGTGGCAAATGCAACTCTGTCATTTGCAGTTGAACTATATGCTCGGGAACAGTTACACTTGTTTTAAAGCAGCTTTTGCTTCGCTTTTGTTTTGTTGCTCTCAAAACTTATTGACTGAACAGAGTCAGTCACCAATATTGGTATCAGTATTATCCAAATCTATGCAAGTACAGGTCTTCCCAAGTATTTTACCTCGTTGCATTAATCAAGATAAAAGCAAAATTGCTGCACGAATTCTTTAAATTGATATGATATGTAAGACATCTCCAAGGATGACATGATATTTGATTGTATAGAAGCAAATAGCATACTAACCTTCGAAAGCCTTAAAAATATCTATTGCAGCATCAAGAGAAGACCCGTCTTTTTAAAAAATAATAAATAAAAGGAAATGAAAATCAGTTTGGCGGTAATTGAGACATCAAATCTCTGCTGTGAATGGACATGTAGGCAGCCAGGTGCAACTTGCATAGTCAATTTTGTTTTGGCAGGACAATTAACGAAGCTGTGACGGCAGCAGTGCTCATCCTGGGAGACATGACGGCATTCAACTTGTTCTAAGCATCTTTCATAATTGGTTCTGGGTCTTTTCTTGATGGGACCCCTGGTAAATAGTTGGCCCATTTTCGTCTTTCACAGATTCCATCTATGAAAGACCAGAAATGAAGCAACAGATCAAAGAAGGGAGGACAGAAAGCACGCAAGACACCATGAGATGCATGACATACGGATCTCTCTGCAGGACTCTCCATGGGCAGGTCCTTCCTCTTGAATTAATCTAGAGCCAGTGTTCAAGCATCTCAAGACCACCTGTTCTGTATGGCTGGGCCCTATACCTAAAGACCCAACCAAGGAGAGACCAGAGCTCTACACTTGATCTTTGCCAACAAGCAGAGAGACGATAATTGGTTCTACGACGTTTTTAATACGCCTGACAGGGGTCTTATTTCCGTATCCCTTAAGAATATTTACGGACGTAAATTGCATCTTTTTCTGTGGAATTCTACCAGTGTCATATTAATTGTGAAAATCGCTGACTTAGCTACGAGTACTTATGAAACCTAAATGGTATTGCCAATGTCAGTCGAGTACAAGAGGGGACTCTCTAGAGTGACCTAAAGCTCAGGATTTTCTAAAATTACATAACTTTACTTTATTTTCCTGAAAGAATACTGTGTGGATATTACAAGACACAGGTCATACAATATTGAGACCTGTGCATGTGCAGGAGTTCTTTTTGAGGAGAAAATCTTTACCTGTGGTATATCTCTACAAGTGTACTGTGAACCAGGCACAAGAACTTGTTTATTTTTACCTACTCCCCCCGTAAGGTTTGGTTTATTATTAGAACTTTGCACATTAGTCATTTGGGTTTGTCTGTTACCATGTCTCCGGTCACGCTAAGGTATCTCTCAGTGCCATTTATTTCTCGAAAGCCTTCCAAGGTCTACAGGAACTCGGTATATTCATTGACGGAGGGTCAAGTATTTATTCTTTCACAGGAGATTTCAGAATCACCTTTTATGTTATAGAAATTGAAAACAACCTGTTGTTTTGGCATTTTTAACAACCGATAGCAATATTTGTTGGATAAAGAACATCCTCCACCCCTCAATAATTTTCTTGGCCCTGGAACTGCCTTTCGAAATCTCAGTCTAGGTACTCAAGGCAGTCATGACCTATTATGATTTCCTTTATCTTGTGGAACGAGTAAGTGCATATGTTTTGAGTATGGGCAAAAGACATGGAATTTAAATAAATGCTTGCAGTGTGGAAAATTCTCCATGCAGATGTGGGATGCTCCTACCTTCAGAGCTGGTGTTCCATTGGACAAGAAAAGCATGACGACGGAGAACTATTTACCTTACGCACGATGCGAAAAATAAGTGATTACCCATCTTTAAAGGAAACACCAGCTTGCCACACCAATCCTAAACTCAAATGCCAGAACAGCTACAATCACTTCACATCTCCAAATTAAACAAGAGATACTGGAAAGATGAAAGGAAGAGGAAAATCTGCAAAAATTAACTGAGGACGAACAGCAAACACAACAAGAGCAACAAGTACAACAGCAACAAGATCTCTAACCATGATCTTTCAACCATTAAATGATATTGCCATCCATTTAACGTTAGGTACTGGGTGAGGTGACCGCAGTTTTTCACAAAAATACTTTGCGTGGATACGCAAAGAGAAAATTGGTCTTTCATTAACATAAAGCAGGTTGTTCCAGCACTTTTTCGGTCACATAAAATCGATACGTCAATTTTAAGGACTGCAACTACTTTAAGGCTAAGTTTTTCTTTTGCATGGTGCCTTTACTAGCCAGTCACAGCATAATATCACCCTACACTTCTATTTACAGTATATTAAAATAATTCTTACATATATAATTGGTATCAACACACTAAAAAACCTCTTCTACCTCAAAAATCACTTTGTATTTTCATCATAAAAGTCCAGTTCTTAATTTTTTGAAAAAGGTCGCCTTATTTTTACTTAAAATACATAAAGATTTTATTTGGGAAATAACACGCAAACTGGGAAAATTGAATTTATTTTAAGTTCATTGCCTTACTTCTCAGCAGATAGAAGCCCCATTCGCACTTCATCTGGAAAGCTGACAATGTTAATCCCCCATTTTTCTATCTTTAAAGGCGGCAAGGTTTCACCAGGAAGTTACTTAACTGATACAACAAGAGCATCATAATCTGAAATCTGACAAACTTTTACATTTTAACTAACTGGTCAAAGGTTACGTCGTAGAGCTGTGGAGCATGTGACTTCAAGTACCACCAGGAATATTTAAATACGAATTTCCTGAATTTCAGAATTACCTTTGAGAGTTACTCGTTCTATAGTATTGAGTTACAAAACAAAATTCAAATGATGAATACAGGTAGTGCTATATTTTAAAAAATCAGAGTCCAATAGAAATGGTATGATGACAAATTCATTGACAATTCTGCATTTTAGTTTTATTACCACTGTGTGAAAGTGAAACCAAGTACCCTGAAACCACTGACTATGCCAGATAACTACACCCTGCTACTCCTTGTTATTACTTGCTACTACTTGCTACAACGTGCTACTACTTGCTACCACGTGCTACTACTTGCTACTACTTGCTACTACATGCTACTACTTGCTACTACTTGCTACTACTTGCTACTTCTTGCTACTACTTGCTACTACTTGCTACTACTTGCTACTACTTGCTACTACTTGCTACTACTTGCTACTACTTGCTACTACTTGCTACTACTTGCTACTACTTGCTACTACTTGCTACTACTTGCTACTACTTGATACTACTTGCTACTACTTNCTACTACTTGCTACTACTTGCTACTACTTGCTACTACTTGCTACTACTTGCTACTACTTGCTACTACTTGCTACTACTTGCTACTACTTGCTACTACTTGCTACTACTTGCTACTACTTGCTACTACTTGCTACTACTTGCTACTACTTGCTACTACTTGCTACTACTTGCTACTACTTGCTACTACTTGCTACTACTTGCTACTACTTGCTACTACTTGCTACTACTTGCTACTACTTGCTACTACTTGCTACTACTTGCTACTACTTGCTACTACTTGCTACTACTTGCTACTACTTGCTACTACTTGCTACTACTTGCTACTACTTGCTACTACTTGCTACTACTTGCTACTACTTGCTACTACTTGCTACTACTTGCTACTACTTGCTACTACTTGCTACTACTTGCTACTACTTGCTACTACTTGCTACTACGTGCTACTACTTGCTACTACTTGCTACTTCTTGCTACTACTTGCTACTACTTGCTACTACTTATTATTATATTTGTATTAGTTTCTTATTAACGAAAATATAAAAGTCTTATTTTTGACTCAATAGGGCAAGGTTATATTTTTCTTCTCAATTTATTCCCAAACAAATACAATTATGAAATGCAACAAAACTAATCCTAGTATTTTTCAGTATCCAATGAAAATTTTCGATAATCAACTTTTTATATTTTAAGGATGTATTATTTTTCTCAGTTGTTCCTAAGTCTACTTGTTAATTACTTAAAACTGCCGTTTTGTCAGGTATGCAACGTTTTAGAAATGTAGATTGATGTGATAAACCCGGTTTTCAAACCAAATGACTGCTCTGTTTAGTAAACCATCGTTAGTTATCAACACTGTTCAGTTGCTCTACATCTCTCTTTGTCGACATCCACCGAATTTTTTCTCCTTTCAATGACCTATTCTTTAACCCATAGTTTTTTCCCAAAAAAAGCCATAAAAAAGTAAGACAGTGTGATACTAACATTTAATTTAGTGAGAACCAAAATGTTAGATAAAACGGTTTTATGAAAAAAAGGAAGCCAAACAAAGAAGGAGTGGTTAATCTTAGTAATTAAAAAACATTCATCGCAGATAGAACAAAAACTTTACCAAACAATTCCTATTTGTAACAACGGTGTTTTTAAGTTCTCTCTGTGCAAATGATGGTTCCTGCTGGTTTACAAAGTCTTATACTGGCATGATACTTTTAAACAAATTTGTAGCAAAGTCAACAAGTTCAATAAAAACCTTGAGAAGACTCAATTTTTCCATGATAATTTTCTGTTGTCAAGAACCTAATGACAGAAACTTAAGTTACATATTGCCTGTGATAGGGTCATAGTATAAACTGTACAGATCTCTATATTTAGGGTAGACAATTCAGAAACTAAGGATTCCTATGGAAATCGTAATTCTTGATATCCATTCTTACCAGTGATATGTGTTGTTTTAATAGAAAAAAGGCCGTTTATGATTTTAGGGTAGCGAAGGGAGTTTAACGTCATTTTCACCCTTGTAACTGCGGCTCAGACGGTGCCCTTCAAAGGAACTTCTGTTTTGGGAGTGAGGAATTTCTTGACCGGAGGTCCTTCCTTATGCAAACCCATGGCTTTTTCTTTTGTAAAGTTCCAAAATTGTTTTCGCCTGCTCGTGGAATCGGACCCTGTACCTCTTGGTAAAACTGCACTAACCATTAAGCCAGGGCTCCTACTGTAAGAAATCTAAAATAAAACAGACATACTTTTATCATTTGTTTGCTTTTTGGTGTAAATTTCATCTCAACTGTTCCTTTCAACGTAAAAAAATATCAATGAAATTTTTCTCCATCTTTCAACACTAACTGAGATTAGAAAAGTAAGTGTATAGTTTTTCGATGACTCCCATCTTCTTCTCTTCCTTTCTATTTTGCCTGCTACTATAACTACTACCGAGGTCCCCATAGCGAATCGTTCTCTTCTTCCGAGCTTCTAAAAAATTTTATTCGCAAATGTTTTGGCATGGGTTTTTACAGCAGAATGTCCTTCCTGGCGCTAACCACAGTTCTAGGAGGGGTGCCTAACCTTTGACCAAAAGACCCACTCACAAATAGAGAAAATAGAGAAAATAGAGAAAATAGAGAAAGTGGAGAAAATAGAGNTCTGTTTTGGGAGTGAGGAATTTCTTGACCGGAGGTCCTTCCTTATGCAAACCCATGGCTTTTTCTTTTGTAAAGTTCCAAAATTGTTTTCGCCTGCTCGTGGAATCGGACCCTGTACCTCTTGGTAAAACTGCACTAACCATTAAGCCAGGGCTCCTACTGTAAGAAATCTAAAATAAAACAGACATACTTTTATCATTTGTTTGCTTTTTGGTGTAAATTTCATCTCAACTGTTCCTTTCAACGTAAAAAAATATCAATGAAATTTTTCTCCATCTTTCAACACTAACTGAGATTAGAAAAGTAAGTGTATAGTTTTTCGATGACTCCCATCTTCTTCTCTTCCTTTCTATTTTGCCTGCTACTATAACTACTACCGAGGTCCCCATAGCGAATCGTTCTCTTCTTCCGAGCTTCTAAAAAATTTTATTCGCAAATGTTTTGGCATGGGTTTTTACAGCAGAATGTCCTTCCTGGCGCTAACCACAGTTCTAGGAGGGGTGCCTAACCTTTGACCAAAAGACCCACTCACAAATAGAGAAAATAGAGAAAATAGAGAAAATAGAGAAAGTGGAGAAAATAGAGAAAAGAGAGAAAAGAGAGAAAAGAGAGAATGTGGAGAAAAGAAAGAAAAGAGAGTCAAAATAGAGGATCATAAAGAGAATGACACTTTGAGCGTACTTCTCGAATATGAAGACGATAAAAAACAGTGAAAAGAACAAAGACATTATAGATTTAAATATGAAAAGCGCCAACAGAATTCGGGAAACTGAACCATTTTGAAAGGCATTCAATAAACATAGCCTCAGAATCAATAATAGAAAAAATAAAATTGTAAAAAAAAAAATCGACGAAATCATAACAAAAATTAAAGTAGGACATTAAAAAGATTGAAGATTCACAAATGATATTCCTTCACGATCGGAAAATTAGTCTGATTAGTAGGAAAATGTACGAATTTGAAATTGATGAACATAATGGTAAAAAAATCCACCAAAATATAAAGGCAATTCCAGTAGATTGAACCACATAATAATTCGGAAAGCAAAGGGGAGTTGTTGAAAAAAGTGAATTTAAAAAATTTAATCGCTTTTCATAAGAAAGAATTAAAAGAAAATTAAGAGCAGACCGAAACATGCTGATTAATTAAACTTATGTAAACAGATTTGCAATGTCTCATTTTCTAATTAAGAATAAAGGCTCATTTGTTTTTTCAGTAAAGATATAAAAAGCTTTTAAAAAATTTAGGCGGCTAAATCTGAAGCCAGAAATCCCATGAAACCATCAGATTTGTGTTACATGTATCAGTTGTAAATTAACGGAGAGTTGTTTTTCTACAAAAATACAAACCCAATTAAGAAATATAAATAAACTAAAGTAATTGAATTACAGTTGAATCGCTTAAATAATTTTTCATTTAGAATTTTTAACAATGACTAAAGTCGCTTTAACGAGGACATCCGTGAAAGAGCTAGTGTAAGGGAGGGACGTCTTGGTAGGCGCAAGAAAAAGACGACTGTAACACTTTGGCCACGCGTGCAGAAAAGATGTGGGTGAAGGTAGAGGGAGAGTACGTGAGATGAATGTAGATAGTAAGAGTAATAGAGGAAAACCAAAACGGAGGTGGATTGATACTACAAGTGATGACTTGAAGCGCCGAAAACTGGAAAAGAACGATGCAATGGACAGAGTGAGATGACGTTCATTGATTAAAGTGAGAAGCCGGTGAAACCGCCACCCGGACTGCGGCTGTCTGGATGAGACAGGTGAGAAGATGTTAACAAAAACTATCATGCAAATTATTATTGTGTGAATGTCATAGAAAGTAACACTTTAATCTTGACGGACTTTATTTTTCACTGACTGGAAAGTTTGGCTGTTGCACCTGAAAACAGAGCGTCCATAAATTCCTATCTGTGGAGTATTGTTTTTGCAACAGGTGCACCTTTTTTCACACAACTGAAGAGAAATGACTTGACTCTGCATCAAATATCCAACCAAACGTAGCTGGTACTGGGAGGCACGAGTGACTGTCATGAGCTTTTCCACAAATCATGGATATGTAATGTACACAATGAATTTGCAAGTCCAGTGAACAGGAAGTTGATTTTTTCCTTCTTCGGCACACTTTTAAAAGAACAACCAAAGAGCTTATTCACTTTTTTGTAGATCTAAGATTCATACAGACAAAGGGTTCCAATCGAGAGAACACGCCATCGAGCAGACCAGTGTCATTTCCGAGCATTGCTAATCCATCCAGGAACTCATCACCACAAGACATAGACATCTTAAAGCACACGTCTTTGGTTCTGTAGCAAACCTAAGTTACACATCAGAAGCTTTCATACCATTAAAACAAAAAGTGTAGAAAATTACTTTGGCCCCAATTTGTTAATTCATTAAATATGCGCATCACAAAAATGTTCTTCATCAGGCTTCCCTTTCCCTGAAAGAAACATTGTAGACAAGCAACAATATGACTTTTATGTCTGGGGTACTAACAAGGAGTTTGGTTCTTGGAAACAGTTAGAGCACACAGTACAAGCAAAGTGTCTCTCTCTTCTTACTGAGTGAGGACCAAGCCTTGGATATCAACATTGTCTTTGGCTCGTGTTCCTGAGATCAATATAATTTCATCAGTCTGTTGACGAAGCTCTTGCTTTGACTTACAACTTTGTCAGCCAAATCCTTTGTCATTTCTCCTTTGGTGAGAATATTTGATAAGAGTCCTTTACAGAAATATTAGGGTTAAAATGTTGTGTGTCACGTGGTAATATGTTGACATTTTTTCGGTTTTCGTTGATATTATCAGTGCTGCTATTTAAGAGATGATTTGAAAAAAAGGATCTGCAAAATCTTGGCATGCTTTCTAACATTCTACTTTGCTAGTAGAATTTAGCACAACCGAATCACCAATAATGATCATTGGGTGTGCTGCCAATGCATCTGTCTGCTCGATCTATAGATGCTCCACTGCTAAGTCAGCATCTACATCTTCTCAAGACAATGTATTGATTTCGTATGAAATTTGAGCAGAAAGAATCTATCTTAAGCAAAGAGTGATCCAAGTACCACAACAGACTTATAAGTTTTGTTGCATTCCTTGAGATTCAGTTTCTGTAAACTTCTTAAAATAAGAATGAACTTTTCCATCAGTACTCGCTTTTCTTTTATTTTGACCACCTTTTCGCTCATTAGAGTTTACGCCACCTGCATTGGTACCATTGAAGGCACCCGGTTTCTTTATTTTCTCATTTTATTCTAAACTAAATTTCTTTTTCTTCTAGGCGTTCAGTGATCAAAGCTACAAGCACCTGTTGACCTATCTCATCAGGCCAAAGAATATTGATTGTATTTGTTTCATTGACAGGTAGCTGCCTGTTAAGCAGGTTCTACATTTCACTCCTATATCAGCAGCTTAAAATGCTGTGTACTATGTAAGATCTTTCCACCTGCGAGCTCATGGTGATGTGTTCTCTTTGTTTTATACCCGGTAAAATATTCTTTACCAAATTAATATTGTAAATTTGAGAGTCAAAATGCAATAATCGTTTTTTTCCAAAGTCCTTATCTTTTGTGCTATGTTTTTCAGTCGGCGAGTATGCATGCTCCACCTGGGGAAGGTCAACACATGCTAAGCAAATGGATATTTCATTCAATAACACTTGTAGAATAATTACAGGGGCAATACAATCCACACCAGTTCATACTCTGTATGCTTTGTCAGGCATAGCCCCACCGCATGTGAGAAGAACATCCGCCTCTAATCGGGAAGGATTAATACAAATCATCGATGAACGTCACCCGTTGCATAGCCATGGTCCACCTCTAACTGGACTGAAGTCAAGACATAGCTTCCTGTCTATACCAGATGAAAATACCTCATCTTCTCAATCTCAACGAGAAACCATGTGGAAGGCACTATGGGATGAATCACCAAACTCAATAGCTTTTGAGAGCAGAGGTGTAGTTCCCAAGGAACAACTTGCTACTGGCCACGATCTTCGCTGGACAACATGGCGCAATCCAAACCCGCTACGTACTGGTTCTGGTAGATACACATCTGTCATGAAACGAATGGGATTATCAACATCTGATACCTGCAGCTGTAATGCCACACAGACTATGGACTATCTCCTGCAATGTCCAGACGCCCCAATTTGCAACTTTGCTGACTTAGAGGAGCCCACACCATCGGCAATGTCATGCACCCGCTACTAGGCAGAAACCCTGTAGCCGAGACATGAAAACGAACAAACGATCTTTTGTGTGATTTTAACTATACCTCATATAACCTTGAGTTCTGGGTTCTTTTGTTAATGTCCGTGGTTTGCTTCTATTTATATGAATTCAGGAACATCTTTAATACCCGTATTTACTATATGGCATAGAAGTTGTATTTTTAAAAAGGGCAGAGGAGAGCATCCTAGAAGCGACGGAGTTGAGAATGCTAAGATGGCTAGCCGTAATTTCCATGCACGAACACAGGATGAATGATGACATAAGAAGATTTAAGATAAGAAAAATAACAGAGAAAGCAAGAGAAGCAAGGTTAAGATGGCATGGACATGAAACGAGGAGAGAAAATGACAATATTTTGAAGGCATTATGGCAGACACAAGTGACAGGAAGGTGTAGATGATGACAAAAGCTTAGAATGAGAGACGTCATAGAACGAGATATGAGAGAAGTGGGAGCGAGAGAAGGAGAATGGGAAGGCCGAGTCAACTGGAGAAAAAGGTGTAGAGCGGCCGACCTGACAAACATCGGATAAAGGCCGAAGAAGAAAAAGAAGAAGAAAAAGAAGCAACTTATTTGATGTTCCAAAGATTTTCTTTCATAAGCTTTGTCCAGATCTGAGGATGTTGGTTTTTTGTTTGTTGAACTGTAAAAATGTAAAGTGTTTGAAGGGGTGCAAAGCTTATATGATAATGGGCAAGGAGATATTACATGAGTGATTTCAGACTTGGCATGTAAAAAATCTTTGTATAATGACGATAACAGTGGAGAAGAGCCTCGATCTACTTCATGTAGTTTTTAGTGTAATGCTGATTCTCGTTTGTAATGCCTTTACATTTCTTATCCTTTGGAAGATGTCTCTGGATTCGAATATCAAGATTGTTTTTGTAACAGAATTACCCTATTTCTGTCTGGCTGTTGAGTTTGTATCGAGGTCTTGATGATAGAATTTTCCATAAGCGTGTATATTTTTTCCCAAAAAGCTTCTTCATCAGGGTGACACTAAAGGACCTTTCGGAAGCACAAACTGTAAAAAGCAAGAAAGGTAACTGTATGAGCTTACCGTGGATGATAAATGTATTTTTCGCTGAGTATTTATGTTACAGTATTTGATGAGTAACGTTCAGCTTCGACCCTGTTGATTGTCTTAATCTGCTTTTAACCCTAGATAGCACCCATGCAAAAGAATTGAACCAAAGCAGGTAGTTCATAACTATCATAGGGGCTCTTTAATTTCTGCCGAGTTGTTTAACATCATTTGCATTAGTAATGGTTTGAATAAAAGGCTATTGGGTATAGGGAATCCACTAGCTTCTAGGAAATCAGGATAAGATTGTTCAATGCCATTCTTCTTCTTTTTCTTCTTCCGCTGCCAGGTCTGCTACAGACATCAGCGATCACGTCCCTCCATTCCTGTCTGTTACCAGTTCTCCTGTTGAGATCATTGTTCGGGAGTTCTTTCTTGGTGGCGTAGATGTTTAGACTGTCCGTGTATCTAGTCCTCTGTCTTCCTCTGCTTTTCACTCCGCTGATTTTGCCACACAGTATTTGTTTTTCTAGAAATATAAGACTCAGCGCTAAAATTAACACAATGAAAGCCTATGTATGGTCTATCCTGTTATATGGATGTGAATGCTGGACGATAACAAAAGACCTGGAAAGAAGACTTAAAGCAGTAGAAATGTGGTACATCAGGAGGATTATGAGGATATCATGGACTGAAAAGAAGACAAATAATGAAGTTATGGAAAAAGCCGAATACAAGAGAGCATCAATGACAACTATCAGAAAAAGACAACTTAATTTCTTTGGTCATGTTGTCAGAGTCAGCAGTCTAGAAAAAACACAATGCCATTCATACTCAAGTATTAACTCGTAGATGGGTCATTAATTTCTTTATGTTACTTATAGTGATTGGAAGGTCGTGTTGCGTTGCTTCTTAGAACAAGCGTCGAAAAATACTTAATTATAGAGCTTATTTTATTTTTATGCTCTCTAATTTAGAATATCCCTGACATTGTTTACACTTTTCTTTAAATTACATGCACCCATGATACAAAAAAAATGCCAGCCCAGTTCTAAATAGTTTAGTTGCTAAGTTGATAGATCATAATTATCATGAAGTATATTGCCGTTGAGAGTTTGCGATCATGTTATTCCACCAGTTCCTGTCCTTTGGAACTATGTTCTCAGGCTGTCCAATGACTCAATGTTCTCTTCCTCCGATTTCTCTTTTCTTGCATATTTTCTGTTATAATGAAATGTTCTAAGTTCTGCTTTATCAATGACTGCCTTATTACTTTTTTAAGTTTCCAGAATAGCTTCTGAGCGGTAAATATGCTTTTCATATTTAGTTTTGTCCGTCTTATTCTCATCCTAACTTCGGTTTCAGATATTTGATATTCTGTTACCACTTAGCCTAGGAATTTAGATTTGCTCACCTGTTTAAACCACTTGCCTACTATTTAAAGTGCATATCTTGAACCTTTTGCTTTTCTAGATACAACTATGGATTCTGTTTTTTACTGTTTGGAGCAAGGCCCCATATTTTGCTTTCCTTAATTTCTATATCCATTAGGTAATAGGGTTTAATTTCTCTTTCTGCTATCAGAAATGTCATCTACATGTCTTACTTTAATGAAGATCCTTCCGCCTACTTTTGTACGAGGTAGTTTTTCTGTGTTTCCCAGAATCACTTTATTGCACATGGAAGATAAATCTAGGGGTACCAAATGCTCCTAACCAATACCTCTTTTCCTTTTTCTGTCATCCGCTAGTTCACACTGAATGTGGACAATTGCTTCCTATTGCTACTTGACGAGTTCTACAATTCTGAAACCTTTTCCATCTATATTGATACTCTACAGCATTTCCATGGGTCTCTTCATGCTTCAACTAATCGATATCATCGATCCCCACAAACAGTAAACAAGAGGAATAAAAGTTTTGTTTTCTTCCTTATCTGAAGATACCGTACAGTTGTGTGACTTGTGCATTTTGGGGTGAATTTTATAAACCCATAAAAAGGTGTAGTCGTCATTTTTTCACCTTTCGTAGTAATTCATATTGCCTGATGATTATAAAAATGTGAAGCTGACAATTTTAAAGAATTAAATGGATTTTTTATTTCGCTTTATTCCAGTATATTTCTCCATTTTTGTTGAAAGATCTTGAGCATTCCAAAATTTGTTTACATGTATATATCCCATCAACAGATGAACAAATATAATTGCAGAGTGGTCAATATTTACTAAAATAGAGCCAACGTAAGTTAAGTTAAAATTATATTTCAATATTTCTGATAAAAATATACATAACTATAGTTATATACTTTTTTATCAGAAATATTGAAATATAGTTTTAACTTAACTTATATATATATATATATATATATATATATATATATATATATATATCCTTTTACTTCTCAATCAAAATCTTGAATCTTGTTTAAGTGTGTATGTACATTTATGTATTAAAAAATAATAATACTTCTAATAATTATTATTATCGTTTTTATTGCCATTGTCATTATATATCTTTACCTTATGTTCAAGCTTTACATTTCGTGTTTACACAAATCACAATTATGAAGCTCTTATAACTACTCTTTCTCAAACATTTTTTACGTGTTTAAGGCTCAGGGTTTTCTCTTGTGTTTTGTGTTCTCGTATCATTCATTCACTGTAGGAAAAAAAATCAACCCTCAACTACAAAATAGGTAAGAAAATTTGGAACTTCTAAGGTTGAGGGCAAGGAAAGCAAGAAATAGTGTCTGGTAGCCATATTGCGGAAAGGGTTGCTTACTTAAGGATCTATACGAAGACTCGAAAGTACGATTGTTATAGTCGATTGAAGGTATGGAAACGTTATTTCTTCACAGCACGCGTTTATTGTTTTATTGTCAATCTGTTCCTTTTGCTATTTTTAGGTTGGGTTGTCTTGTTGTTGTCTTTTTGTTGGATGGAACATACCACAATATTCTTCATGTTCTATCACGTTCTGAAACTTGTTGTAATTCTTTCTTTGGTCTTGATGATTTCATCCCGCTTTGTATCCGTTGGTTACGCATCTGTACATTAGGATCAGTCAAAAAATGAATAATGAAATATCGCGAAAAACAACCCGTAAGAGTAGGGATGATGTATTAACTTCTTAATATTCTTTAGAAACAAGTAAGGTCATGCTAATTTGAATACTCTTTGGTGCCTAATAGACGT
>RDPX01000078.1:668802-689412 GCA_003991215.1 Morbakka virulenta | reverse complement strand
CGAAGCTCACATTTTGTCAAAGAAATTAAACTGGTCGTTGCTCCTACTTATTCGGCTTACTAAAGGGACGTGGTCTTGCTTCTGAAGTCGCTTACCATTATTAATCTCGTGCAACTAAAGAATACGGTGACCCAGATTAATAAGTGCAAGTCTTTTGATCGTCGGTCAAGAGATATCACAAGACCTAAAAGGGAAACTGAATTGCAAACCATTTTGGGGTCCCGAAAGAAAGCAGCCTGCAAATTTGTCCGAAATTGTCTAGAAGAAAACGCATGTGAAAACTTTCAGGGTTACTTTACAAAAATTAATCACAACATGATCATGCTACCATCTTTTATAACAAAATATGTAAAACGATCATTTAAGTTTATGGCAGCTAAGATTTATAATAACTGCCATTGAGTATTCGTGATCTACCTTGCATGGAATTTTTAGCAAGCAATAAACAGTTTTATATTTAGTTTTCCAGAATCTTGCAAATTTTTTATATCTGCTTTTCCTAAGGAATTTAATTTTAATTTTTCACTCTTGCCGTTCTGTTTAGTTTACACTTTTACCTGTTTTTACCTTTTTCGTTTGACCTATCTTTTTTGTGACTGACTTTGCTTACAGATTTTATTCTTATACATTTTATCTTTTACCGGCTTTATCTGTCGTTTTGGACTTTTACCCCATAATTTACACAAGACACACATGGAAAACAGCATTTCATATTGTTATGTTTATCCTGCATAAATATTAGTAAATAAATAACTAACTTTGGGCCTTCCAGCACCGTATACCTTTCCCCAGTAAGAGAGGGGGTTGCGCCCTAACCTGGTAATGGAGCAATTATTCGAGTCCGGCGTGCGTGTGGGCAACAACTCTTCCCAGGAGTACCAGGTTGCTTGGTTATGCTTGTTAATCGCCATTCTGTCTCCCCCTGCCGTTGCATACACGTAACGCTTAAAAAAACGTATTAGCTTGGTACCGCAGAAGGCATTGAAGCAAAATACCACCACCAAAATATAGATTTTTAATTTATTCTTTTTTCTTATTCACCGACTTTACGGCCTCTCACGACCTTATTATAAGTTTTAATGGCAGTTGATGCCTTGTTGCATACCGTGCATAAGTTAAGTTGCTTCTAACCCGTTCTACCCCGCTTATGCGTCTTCTCCTTCCTCCTGTTCTTCTTCATCGAATTCGCCCTCTTCATCTGCTGTAGCATCCTGGTACTGTTGGTACTCAGACACCAGATCGTTCATATTTGATTCTGCTTCTGTGAACTCCATTTCATCCATTCCTTCTCCGGTATACCAATGAAGGAAGGCCTTTCGACGGAACATAGCTGTGAATTGTTCGCTTATACGTTTGAAGAGCTCTTGGATTGCAGTGCTGTTGCCCATAAACGTGGCTGACATCTTCAACCCACGTGGAGGAATATCACATACAGCGGTCTTCACATTGTTGGGAATCCATTCCACGAAATACGAACTGTTCTTATTCTGTACATTCAGCATCTGTTCATCTACTTCCTTCATTGACATTCTGCCTCGGAACATTACTGCAACTGTCAAGTATCTTCCGTGTCTTGGGTCGCATGCAGCCATCATGTTCTTGGCATCGAATACTTGTTGGGTCAATTCGGGAACAGTAAGAGCCCGGTATTGTTGAGAACCACGACTTGTCAGTGGGGCGAATCCTGGCATGAAAAAGTGGAGTCGAGGGAATGGAACCATGTTGACAGCTAGTTTTCGAAGATCAGCATTTAACTACGAGGGAAAAAGAAAAAAGCACATCGTTTTGAGTTAAGAAATAGAACAAAACACAAAATTAAAGGAAACAATGTGAATTAACTGTACTGTCCAGGTAAAACTACCAAAAACAGATTTAAAGTATAAATTCCTATAAATGTAAACGACAAACGAACTGTTTGTAACGAGGTATGCCGGGGGAGGGCCACGACTGCGACTTAGCTTGGGTTAGAATTAAGTTGCAGGAGGGGAGAAAAGAACGGTTTCGTTAAGTCAAGTTGAGATATTCTTTCCTGGGGTATTGTTAGGTCACAGGGCAATACTCTCCTTAAGAAAATGTTGTGGTGTTGCAGGGAGGGCGCGTTACCTATTACGTAATCCACATCGATATTTGGAACAAACTAGTTTTGCGTGATATAAATATAATTTGAATATAATATGTAACAAATATTATTACCTGACCGGGGAATCGAAGGCATGTTGTCACGCCACTCATGGTTGCCGAAACTAAATGGTTCAGATCCCCATACGTTGGTGTCGTTAACTTAAGAGTACGGAAACAAATATCGTAAAGTGCTTCATTGTCTATGCAGAATGTCTCGTCAGTATTTTCTACTAACTGATGAACCGATAATGTAGCGTTGTAAGGCTCTACAACAGTGTCGGAAACTTTTGGGGATGGGACAACACTGAAGGTTGTCATAATTCTGTCGGGATATTCTTCACGGATTTTCGAAATTAAGAGTGTACCCATTCCAGAGCCTGTACCGCCACCAAGAGAATGTGTTAGCTGAAAGCCTTGAAGGCAATCGCAGCTTTCTGCTTCCTTTCGTACAACATCTAGAACGGAGTCGACCAACTCTGCACCTTCTGTGTAATGTCCCTTAGCCCAGTTGTTACCAGCACCACTCTGGCCTGCATGAAGACAAGAGAAAAGGAAGATGAAAAAAAAACCTTAATTAGGAGCAAATAAGATCACCAAATTGTTTCATCACGTCTTACTTTTGGATGTGCTTACATGCGCTGCAGTGTCAGTTCCGGGAATAATGCCGAGGAATCAAAACATTTGTTTTGGTATGTGTAGGGGAACACACCCCGGCATTAGAAAAGTATGACAATACTTGCATTTTAAATAATATTTCTTGCAACTTAAGGCGGCAATACATTTGATACACTTTTCAGCTAGTGTTTATTTTAGGGGCTGGAGAGTGATGCAATGCCGAAGAGGAATGAACGAGTTGCAGTCACGTACCCTAAAGTGTTGATAAATAAATTGTCACATATCTGAGTTCTTTCCGCCTTAAATTGTAAATGGGTTTAAAAAGCATTGTATTTATTTTCCACCTGACAGCCTTGTTATCTCACTTGTATGTGAAACGATGCTTAATCCTACAACACAATTCAAAGCTCGCAGACAAAAAAAATCCGAGATCTGCACTTGTACCCCAGGTTTGACCTGCCAAGATTGCCATGTTTATTAAACTTCGTTACCATCATGGGTACTTTTTGTGCTACTACCTGTAACTCGAAACCGCTCGCTTTTGGGGCAACCCATTTAGAAGAATAACAAGATCTTTCTTGTATTTCGACAGCTTTCTTTTACGCATAAAAAGTCCACGGATAAAAACATTCCAGCAAAGGCACAAAAATTGAACTTGTCTTCATTAAGACATGCAACATTCGATAAATTTGACTCCTCGAGTCACGTAACGCAATTCGAGCCAAAAGATTATGCAATTTAACACCGATTATTTGGCTTAAATTTGACGGGGTGTTGCTATCGTTAGCTGGTTATTTGAACCTCGAGTTTTTAAAAAATAAAAATTATAATTTTTAAAAAGGCAACTGAAAACTAACCATTGCAAATTTAAATGTTTCAGGTTTCATGGGCCTCTCTCCGGCTGTGAACCATTTTTTTCAACAATGTGAAAGCTGAATAAGCAAACGATACGATCGTCCAGCTGACACAAATTGATATTTGAAACCAGGCTGAAGCAAACTAAAATAATTTTTTCTACATTTTAACAGAAAAAACTTTAAAAACGAGTGTTACGACCCTTGCAGACAATCGGCCCTGGCGGTTTGGTACTCTCGCTGCACAAACCTCGAGTCCCCCACAAACAAAATGGTCAAGAGTCAAGTTACAAACCCACACAGAACAAGGATTTTATTAAACTGAGGGGTACTGACTTTCCCAAAATCTTAGACCCTATTAATTTCAGGTTGAAGNACAACACAATTCAAAGCTCGCAGACAAAAAAAAAAAAGAGATCTGCACTTGTACCCCAGGTTTGACCTGCCAAGATTGCCAGGTTTATTCAACTTCGTTACCATCATAGGTACTTTTTGTGCTACTACCTGTAACTCGAAACCGCCCGCTTTTGGGACAACCCACTTAGAAGAATAACAAGATCTTTCTTGTATTCCGACAGCTTTCTTTTACGCATAAAAAGTCCACGGATAAAAACATTCCAGCAAAGGCACAAAAATTGGACTTGTCTTCGTTAAGACATGCAACATTCGATAAATTTGACTCGTCACGTAACGCAATTCGAGCCAAAAGATTTAACACCGATTATTTGGCTTAAATTTGACGGGGTGTTGCTATCGTTAGCTGGTTATTTGAACCTCGAGTTTTTAAAAAATAAAAATTATAATTTTTAAAAAGGCAACTGAAAACTAACCATTGCAAATTTAAATGTTTCAGGTTTCATGGGCCTCTCTCCGGCTGTGAACCATTTTTTTCAACAATGTGAAAGCTGAATAAGCAAACGATACGATCGTCCAGCTGACACAAATTGATATTTGAAACCAGGCTGAAGCAAACTAAAATAATTTTTTCTACATTTTAACAGAAAAAACTTTAAAAACGAGTGTTACGACCCTTGCAGACAATCGGCCCTGGCGGTTTGGTACTCTCGCTGCACAAACCTCGAGTCCCCCACAAACAAAATGGTCAAGAGTCAAGTTACAAACCCACACAGAACAAGGATTTTATTAAACTGAGGGGTACTGACTTTCCCAAAATCTTAGACCCTATTAATTTCAGGTTGAAGGATGAAGCCTTTTAATGGTTCATTTCAAGGAACGCCCAATTTGACGTCTTAATTTGTCTAAATGCCGCCCTATTAATTTCAGGTTTAAGCGTTTCATTGGTACACTTTAATAAATTCCCTATTTGATGTATATATTATGTCTGATTTCCCCCTAATCTTATACCCTATTAACTTCAGGTTGAAGCTTTTTTAATGGTATATTTCAAGAAACTCCCTATTTGATGTCTTGATTTGCCTGATTTTCGCCTGATCTTTTCCCTTTTAATTTCAAACTTAGCACTAACAACAAAAAATTGGTGCTAACAACAAACACGTCACCATAGAAACTACTCTTGAGAAAATAGAAAATTCGCAAAGGGCATACTTAGGGCCCAGTCTCCACGGGTTTTTTTGGCCAACAAATCTCGATGCCACACCTAAAGAGAAAAAAGAGCGCCCAAAGAGCATGCTTCCTTCGACGAGCTCTATCTTGTTCAAAATATGCCAAATGCCAACCGTTCATTAAAAAAAGGAAGAACTATTAACAAAGAACACTATGACTTACCAAAAACGAAGTTGTCGGGTCGAAATATCTGTCCAAAAGGCCCTGAACGGACGGAATCCATCGTGCCTGGCTCTAGGTCGACCATGACCGCTCGTGGAACATATTTTCCACCTACGGAAAGTAAGCGAAGACATTAACACAAATTTTCAACTGCAAAAGCTCGGCGAAAGGCGAATGGATGAATATTAAACAAGCTGTGTTTATCACAACCGGTTGCTTGAGGTCAAAATCGAGAAGTCCCGATACATAAAACAAAAAATATTGACTGTACTGTCAAATTACCTGTGGCTTCGGTGTAGTATACATTGATCCTTTCCAATTGTAGATCTGAATCCCCATGATATGTTCCAGTAGGGTCTATTCCATGTTCATCAGAGATGACTTCCCAAAACTAAAAAGCAATGGATTTCAAGCCGTTACACAAGAAAAAATGTGATGGTGGACGGCAACTTAAAGACCACAAATAACGATATATAAAAGTCGACGATAGCCAAAAAGAACCTTCCTACCTTAGCCCCAATTTGGTTTCCACATTGCCCAGCCTGTAAATGTACGATTTCACGCATTTTGTCTGTTTAGCGAAATTTTCCCTTCTAATAAATGTTTCACAACGTTTTTTTCAGCCGCACCAACTGACAGTCGTCGTTATCTGAACCAGCGCGATGTGCCCAAACCCAATAAATTGCATGTGACTATGCGACGAGTAAAATATGGACCACCTTGAGGTTTTCTTTGTTTTCTGTGATGATATTCTTCACGCAGTGAAAGAAAGCTTTTCAAACCAGCTCAATCATGGTGAAAAGAATAGCGTTGTATTGTATTCGCTGATAAAGCAGTTCTTCACTTTCTAAATAATAGCGGGCAAATTTAAATAGAAATGATGTCAGTTGTCAAGAAACAAGAGACCGTTGTCAAACAAAACAACTGAACACCATTGCTATCAAACCAGCTTTTTTTCTCCACACAGTTAAAATAAATTGTAAAGGAAGCATGGTTACATCGTTCATGTTAGCTTTGGTCTGGCATTAAAGTACTTCATACATTTAATGAGTGTTTTTTTCATTGGTACTGTCTGGGGAATCACAAATTGGCATTAACTATGGTCATAAAGATTATAAGTGCCAATAGTCAACGTTAAAAAATAATAGATTGGCCAAAATTTCTTTCCCTGACTGAAAAGAATAACTTAATGTACCGTTATAATTAAGGTTGGAACGATAATCAAAATATAGGATTGTAAAAAAGAAAACTGCCATAATTAAACAGAATTTAACTTTCTTGTACACTTTTCTTGTCAAAATATACCTAATATCAATATGATATATATATACAAATATATATAATCAACATTTTTAATCAATATATATACATATATAATCAGCATATATAATCAATATATACATATATATACATATATATATATATATTTACATATATATACATATATATACATATATATACATATATATACATATATATATACATATATATACATATATATATATACATATATATACATATATANGCCAATAGTCAACGTTAAAAAATAATAGATTGGCCAAAATTTCTTTCCCTGACTGAAAAGAATAACTTAATGTACCGTTATAATTAAGGTTGGAACGATAATCAAAATATAGGATTGTAAAAAAGAAAACTGCCATAATTAAACAGAATTTAACTTTCTTGTACACTTTTCTTGTCAAAATATACCTAATATCAATATGATATATATATACAAATATATATAATCAACATTTTTAATCAATATATATACATATATAATCAGCATATATAATCAATATATACATATATATACATATATATACATATATATACATATATATACATATATATACATATATATACATATATATACATATATATATACATATATATACATATATATATATACATATATATACATATATATATACATATATATATATATATTCTGATTTATCATTGTTCGCAAAAGCAGATTGCTGGATGTTTATATTTTTACATTTGTTTCGGTTAAACAAAGGGGCTGGCATTAAGATGAGTTTCATGTCAACTTTAATACAAAGAACCATAGCAACGACCAGCGATTCAAGGACAACCTGTTGAATTGACCCAGATGTGCTTTCAAGCATGAAATGTTTGGGAAAACGCAATATGGTACCGGACGAGGACAGATTAGGCACCTTCAAAGTGGAGAACGCTGTTTACAAATCCACCCTTAAAGCCTTTTAGATAAATGGTAAGATCCCTTTAAAATGACATCCACTATTCAGTGGTATAAGCTCAGGACTGGCTATTGGAAAAGAAGCCTTTATATCCTGAGCTTATTATTAATAAGCTTGCCTTGTCCATTTCTTTAAAAAATAACTGTTTTCTGTAATTCAAGATTTAAACCAGACACCAATTAGTCGAACAGTAAAGGGTAATTACTTTCAACTGACACCACACTTTCTTTTATTGTTCGTATGGGAAAGCAGTTTTTTGCAGGAGAAGCGAAAAACCAATCTCTCTTTGAGTTTTAATCAGTAATTACTTCATAAAATTAGAGTTTTTCATAAATGGTTTGATGCACTTTTGATTAAAATAATAAGTTTCGATCGCTTTGGACCAACTTCCTTTATATTCACAACTCAAATTCGCTTTGTTCACCCCATGCAAGAGATGGTTGATTAAAAATTAATCTCACTCATTTTGCAAAGTAATGGCCAAATAGAAACAACTTAATAGATATGAGACTTTCGTTTGCAAACCAGGAAATCTAGCTCAAGTTATTGGTGAATGAATCTCGCAAAGGGAGGAAAACGTAGATTGCGTATTTTTATCGTATTTTGGCTATGATTTTTAACATTGATATCTCGGGTAGAAATATTTTTGCAATCACCTCCTGCTAATGACTGTACACATAATTTTCATTGCAATTGTAATGAAGGAATTTTTAGTAAAAAATATAGGACACTAAAGATATAGTGTTTTTGTAATGCCATCCATATATGTGGCACTTTAGCCTTAATGGGTGTGTCTCGTGAGTCATTAAAGCAATACACGAAAGCATTGAAATGCTTGGCAAAGTATAATTTTTGCCAGGGAGTGCTTTCACATGGATTGCCAACAATGTCTCGGGTTGGGCTCAGACAATGAAAACAAAAAAATTACAAAAACGTTAAGACGAGGGATAAACAACTCTGCAGGAATTACGTTACTTTGAAAAGAGTCTTGGTTTTGCAACGACAACATATTTTCGAAACGATCAACAGGCAGTGGTCAGACGTGAACATGTTAACGATATTTGATCGACGTTTGAAGTTTTGTTTAGAAGAATTGGGTACTTTAAACCTGAGGTCTGAATACTTATTCTCTAAATTTCTTTCCTTTCAATAGAAACAATCTGTTTAAGCAGGTGGACTCCAATATCGTCCAATGTATAATACGAAGTTGTTAGCGATGATTGCTGCGTTCCACGCCTAATAGGTTTATAGCTTCAGGAAGTGAGACCTTTAGAATATTTACGAATGGCCAATATATTCACGTTTCTTTTCATTACCATAAACCTATTTCCAATAAATGGGGCAATCAAGATTACCACACACACTTGACATAAGAAGAAAGCAGTTTATCGGTACCCCTGAAATTCGTCTCTCGTTTTTTTTCGGCAGATTTGTGAGCATTTTTTTTTTTTTGAATACAATCAAAATATTTTAAGCATAAAATACCCAGTGGTATCACATTTTCACTTATCGGCACATCGACATTTAAAAGTTGCAACGAGAATATTCATTAAATGCAGGCTTGCAGAACAAATTGGCGGGTCTTGATGTTTGTGGCTTGACTAAAACATTGACCATGTCACACAAAATGAATAAACAATGAGTATTCCGGTGACTTTCAGCAGGTCCACTTTTTAAAACCAATCTTCAAGTCGTTTTTTGTTCAGTTAACCACGAGCAGGACAATATAGTCTTGGTCAGAAAATGCGTTTTAAGACAGATGGTGTTACAAAGGGGAGCCGCCGGTGGTTGAGCGACAGAACTTCAAATGTTCAGAAAGTATTGGAAGGTTTCATTTCTTTGCGATAAAATCGACGCAAGATCTCTACCTCGGCAAAAAAAGAGTCCCGCTTCACCTTACTGATTTAGGGATAGGCACCCCGTTCTTCAAACACACCTGAAAAATGAAATATTTCATACAAAAATTAATCTTATATAAATAATTAAATAAATTAATGATATCATCAAACACGAGGAATTTACATTAACAGAAAGTTGTCTTGAAGAAAAATTTACGTATATTTTGAACTGAACTGATCCTAGCTACGAATATCTAACAAAATAAAAACATATTTATCAGAGTAAATTGCAATAATAAAAACTGTCTGTGAAGTATCTCCGTATTAAATATTTTCTGACAGACTCGAAGAAATCCATTTATATAAAAAATTAATATAGGCAGCAGTGAAACCGTAGTTGTTCTCAAAATAAGGGCGCAACAGTCCTTCGTTTTTGAAGTGCATTGCAGAAGAAACCGCTGTGCCAAGTCATTTCTCTTGGCCTTATATTGGGAGACGTATCTCTTAAAGTAGCTCACATAAAGCTAACTCATGGCATGAGGAAAGCTCTTATTTCTAGAAGGGACAGAAGTACCACGAAGCCTTCCTTTAGAATACAAAGACATTTGGGCAGTACTGTACTCTGTGGACGAGCCACACCTTCAGGCTTTAATTTTCTGTGTGTGCCTAAAAGCTGGAGAATACAAAAAGTCACACTTTGACCGTCAATCTAATGGTATGAACTTGAGAACGGAAAAATTCAAATAGGCACACTCTTGGCTATGAATTTTGTAATGTGAACTGCAAAGCAGGAAAATTCAAATAGGGACACTTTTGGCTATGAATTTTGTGATGTGAACTACAAAGCGAGAAAATTCAAATAGGCACGTTTTTGGCTATGAATTTTGTAGTGTGAACTACAAAGCAGGAAAATTAAAATAGGCACACTTTTGGCTATGAATTTTGTAGTGTGAACTACAAAGCAGGAAAATTCAAAGAGGCACTTTTGGCTATGAATTTTGTAGTATGAACTACAAAGCAGGAAAATTCAAATAGGCACACATAGAAACGTCAACGTGTCTTTCTAAGACTATAGGTTCTTGGTCCACTGTCGATAAGTCTGTGACCTTAAGTGCTTGAAATATTTCTCTAATTCTGAAACCCAAATTATGGTTTCCAGGATTCAAGAAAGAAACACGACAAACAAAAGACTGGTAGGGTACCACTTCTTACAACAAATCGATCTCTGTCACCAGGAAGGCCACACTGGAAATAAAAAGAAGATTTGTCAAATCACACTTGGTAGTCTGATGATGAAAGACGAATCTCTTGAAACCCACGTCAGAAAAATCTTACCACTTATGATCGGACAATGGTCCTATATCTAGGCTTTCACTGACTCGATAAAATCAAGAATGTCTACAATTTGTTTTATTTGCATTGAAAGAAAACAGAATTTCTTAATGAAAGTTGTGAAATCAAAATTTAAATGGAAGTACTTGGACATAAATACTAATTTTCTTTTTAATAGAAGTCTTATCAATTGCCAAGGCAACACAACAAGAAAAAGCAGTTAGTTGATAGGACCATTGTCATGTTACACTATAGTTCACACACACACACACACATATATATATATATATATATATATATATGTTTGTATAATAGCCTCTAAAATTTCAGTTGCCCTTTCTGTCATTTGAAAAATGCTGTTTCTTCATTTGCTTTCTCTTCAGCGTGTTTCTTTTCCAGTCCATACTTCTTAAAAAGAGTTATTTTTCATAGAAAAATTAGATATTTTTAACAAATACATGACTTCTCACGATTCACAAGTTAAAAAGCAAAAGTACCTACATGCATAATAGACATATCCTAGAGAATATAGCACTACATATTATTCATACTACATATTCTGTCGTAGAAATAAACCATGGACCAACCCTAAACAATTGTCGTTTTATTGATTTTGTTAGTAAAATATTTAATTTTGATTTTGTTAAATAGGCAAGCCAATGCAAATTACCTTGATTAGTGAGGTTTGTAATTGTATGTGTTCAGATGAAAAAAAATAAAAAGTTTTCATTATTATTATTATTATTATTATTATCTTGCAAATGTGTATTCTGAGATAACTAGCTTGGCTTGGTAGGTCCCATGAGTTTTAGTGTTCCAATTGGTAATTTTTGATTTAAATAGTATCAGTGTATTTTAATTAGTACAACCTAACTCAAATAAAATTGAATTTACCCTAATTATTCGATTAAGCGCACGGTGCGCTTAAATAATTCTAGGGATTCTAAAGGGTGCGCTTTTTCAGGGGTGTGTGCGTATTTGAGGGAGTGCGCTTATTTGGAAAAGTCAGTCAACTTACAAAGCACTAAATGTCAAAAATATTTTTATCAGTACAAACAGTACGAAGCAAACTTACAAAGCACTAAATATCTAAAATATCAACGTCGATATTCATCAAGTTCAAAAGTGAAATTGACAAATATAAAGATATCTGTAAACATATGAACATTGGGATTTACGCACGTGATATTAAAAACATAATAGAATATACTCACTAAAATATATGTTTTTAGTGCTTTTATTCTAGACCTTCCATTTTTTTATTTTGAAAAAAGGGTGCGGTTGTTGAAAAGGAAATTTGCCAATGAGGGTGCGCTTATTAGGGTGCGGTAAATCGAATAATTACGGCAGTGGTGAATTACTCACGTACAAACTGTATATGTTATTTGAAATGACTGGCAGCTCACAAGAAACATCCACCCTTTGTACGAACATGAAACTTGGGCGTTCACTTATTATGTCAGTACCTTTGTTCACTTGGGAAACAAGGGATTTCACATCAGAGTTTCAAAAGAGAATCCAAATCATGGAAATGAGATGCTGTAGTAAACCCTTGGACAGGTCCTACATTCACACATCACTTACAAAGAAGTCCACTGGAAGATCATATAGTGTCTCCATGTTGAGATATCTCTCTCTCTCTCTCTCTCTCTCTCTCTCTCTCTCTCTCTCTAGGTGACATATCCATCATATCCATTCCAGAGGTTGGCGATCATGGTTCTCCACATATTCCTATCTCTCATGATATATTGCAGATCTTCCGCTTTTACCTTTTCCTTCTCACTCGTTGATATACACTTTTTAATATGGCACTTGATGCTTACCAAGCATGTCAGTCTTTGTCTTCCTCTGTTTCTTTTGCCTTTAATTCGATAAGATTTTCTAGTCATTCCTTTCTCATGATATATCCGATAAACTTCATCTGCCTTTCACGGATTGTTTTTATTAGGCACATTCCTGCTCCAGCTTTTCTCACCTTGAGATAAACATAGCACCCTATATTGTAGAAAAGCAAGGTAAAACAATTTAAGCATGTAATGAAAGTAACTAAAAAATGGTAGAGTTCTTTAATTTTCAGGCATGTCTGTTTCTCTCTCTTTACCAATCTTTCATACTCCCACTCAGTTTGTGTGTTAAACTGACTTCATGCATCATCTGCTTGTCATTTTAATTATGCCTCTTTTACAATCACTGAGCCTCCTTTTCAACAATCACACAGATGTTACGTGACAAGATCTCGCTGCAAAGAAGATCACAAGAATCAGAAGTCATGCTAAAAATCCAGACTAGGCTCCTTTTTCAAATAAAATAAAAAATCTGCTGAGGCTATGTTTATAAGAGACACTACAATTGCCCCACCTCCTTACTGTGTAAACCTCTCTAAAGTGCTCTCTCTGCGATTAAAAAAAGTCACAGTAACATTGAAGTATTCTTTTGAATCTCGTCTATTGTTTATAGCTGAAACCCATGGGAGTTACAGTCTGATATACATTGAACATGGATTTATACGCAATTAATTCTCTTTTCGTTTCCATTGACTTTCTGCTGCGTGATAGATAAAGCCTTTTGATTCTGATTACGCACTTGTCTAATACAGATCCAAAATCTTACGTTTTTTGAGTCTAACAGACCGTGAAAAAAATACTGGCTGCCTAATATGTTGACGTAGGCCGATTTTGAGTAATTTTTAAGTTTTATGCTACTAACAACCATTCCCAGATAAACAACAAAAATAAACAAAGAAACCAAAAATCTCCACGCAACCCCAATTTTCAAGTCTGACGTTTAACATTTTACACATTAAATCGTTGGTCAGTTCTCTATTGTATTTTAACCAGAGAAAGGTGCGGCAAGAGAAAGCAAAGTTAAAAACATTACTACTTGTAACCAAAGTGAACAAAAACTATAACATGAAAGCTAACAAGAGGCTATAGAGAAATCCTTTGTTTCACCCAAGGAGCTTGATTTCGCTGATCACTTGACCCTGAGAGTGCATTGGTCTCACAACAAATATTGAAATGCAGTGGCACGACTACAGACCAGTATAAAACCAGCAATGATTTGGATCCAGATTTTGACCTTAGTGACAACTATACCTTGGAACAAGACAAAAAATTTTACATTTATCATACGCTCTAACATAAGTGAGGGCAGTTTATTTGTATTTCAGTTTCATTTTTCGTGCTTAACGAGCAATGGTAAATTCTAGACCTTTAATTTTAAAACCTAGGCCATATTACTGTGTGAGTTAGAATGATAAAATAGAAGAAAAATGAAAAGAAGTCTATTTTTTAGCTAAAATTTTTTAAGTTTTTAATCACCAAACCAAGAAATTAACTAAAAACATTTGATGTACAAGATCGTAGACCTTATCATAGTGCAAATATCCACAATGACTTGGTTTAACAGTTTCCTCTTTGCTAGTTGTTCCAAGAGCTGTCGATTATTTCAAATGTGCTGAGTATGAATCAGAAAGTAAATTAAATAGAGACTTTAGGGGACACATACTATACACATTGTAAAGAAAAAGTTAACCCCTCCCCCCCCCACACACACCTCATATATTCTGACTATAATTTTCAACCCTACACAATTATGTCCTTGCAGAGATACTGCTAATTTTTGTGATACATGTTTGTAGCTGTATTGTTTTAGGCAAATTATGTCATAAATTGGCATAATTGACATTTTTATTTTCCCCCAGACTTCTTGGCCTTCTCACCTGGTATCCAAATTTAACAGAAAGCAAATGAACGTTAAGCGTGTATAATAGTTGAAAGATAATTAAATGAAAAATAAAGAGGTAAACAATAAACAAAGAATGATTAACTCGTGGTAATTCAAAAGGCTTCGATAAAAATTCTTCTTGTGTAAGGGAATTATGCGGTTTTCAATGTCTATTTCAGGCCGGTATTTATCATCCCATCTTTGGTCAAGATATTGATAAACTGTTCTTTCCATTTCTTGATAAAATCGTTACCGCCTGAAGAAACGTTCATACCACTTTCACTATTCTTTTGATTAGAATTCCATCCAATTATCGAGCAATTATAGCCCTGTTTTTAAATACTTCTCTTTGTGAATTGTTCTCAATATATTCAACTTGAGACTTTGAAAATGGTACATTCTGAGGTGGACAAGTTCTGAAAATTTTATGTATATATTTTAAGAATGAAAATAATCATACATATATATATACATATATAGATACATATATATATATATACCTTTCACCTTTCTTAGTAATTTGTATTGCCTCATGATTATATAAATGTAAAGCTGACAATTTTAAATAATTTAGTGGGGTTTTTTATTTCGTTTTCTTCAAGTATATTTCTCTATTTTTGTAGAAAAGATCTTGAGCATTACATATATGTATGTATGTTTATATATATATAAATATATATATATAAATATATATAACTATATATATAAATATATATATAACTATATATATATAGGAAATAGACGTCCACACTAAGGCGTGGCACGTGTTCGAGCGAGCCTTTATGTAAAATAAGCTTTAAAGAATAAAGTGTGTACCATTCCACTTATCTCTAATGTTAATTCACATAACATGGTAAATTTATGTTATTAAATGTGATTTAATATTAGGGTGTACTTTGGACCATCATGCTGGCAAATGAAACAAAACAACATTACAATCTACAAATCCCAACATCATGGCGAGTTATACACTCTTTAGTTTTCTCTTTTTTTATATTTTTCCCAATAGTTTGCAATTCAGAACAAATTTTGTTTCATAAACTTTTTGATATCTTCAGCCGTTTCCAAGAAAACTCAGCTTTAAGACTCTGATTTCAGTCGCAAATTTAGCAATAAAACAGTAATAAAACACCAAAGTGTTCATGGCGAAATGAGAAAGTTTTTGTACAAAGTGCTGATTCAAGTTCCTTATGAAAAGAGTGTGTACTCGAATATCGTGAGTAAAGAGCGCATGTGTACTCTCGATTGATAATAGGGTAGGTCGGAAGGATGATTATTACATGAAATAGTGGTAATGTGCATGTAATAACCTTATCGTTGAAAGGAAGGTTAATTTCTTTTCCTTAAACAAAATTTGGATAGAGAAGTACCTTATTACACCAAAATAAGACGCTGAAGTTATTAAGCCGCACAAAATTAAGCCGCACAAAATTAAGCCGCCATTAATTAAGCCGCCATTAATTAAGCCGCAACGGCGGGAAAACCGCATTTTTGGTGATTTTAATTGAGCCGCTGTGCGATTGTAAATATTCAGAGAAATTAAGGGGGGCTTAAGCAATCACAACGTTTCATTGACTCTTTCTTTGAGAAAGTCAACAAGATCGTATATAACACGGAAGCAAAAATAATGTAATGTAAAAATAAACGGTAAACTGTAGTGTAAAAGCAAGCGTTTTTGTTTATTTCTTGCAACGGTTACCATTTGCCCCCAAGTGCTATGATATCAAAATACCTGAATCATTACTAATTCGTTGAAAATAGCGATTCCGATTTTTGTAAAAATAAAAATTACTACACAAATTAAGCGGCCAAAAATTAAGCCGCAACAGTTTAAATGCGGCTTAATTAATGTAGCGTCTTATTTTTGTGTAATAAGGTAAACGGATATATATGTAATTACCTGCTTCCTTCCAAGCTATCACAGAAAATTTACAACATTATTTTTTTAATAAACGTACATTTACTTAAATGTAAAATTCTATTGCATTCTTAGTGTGAAATGTTAATTTCTAAACTATATGTACCTTGTAATGAAATATAAATGAAATTCAAAAACGAACATAAGTGGAGAAACGACCGCACAAAAATTGCTCAGACTCAATTTCTAAACTGAAAATCTTGGGACGAATGGAAAAAAAAATCCTCTTGTGTTAATTTAATAGTATCNTAAGATATGATAAGTTGGAAAGAATAAAAAAACTACACAGCCCATTTCGACAAGCCTGTTTCGTGATTTTATTCACTCTTCAGGAAATGACATTTCCTGAAGAGTGAATAAAATCACGAAACAGGCTTGTCGAAATGGACTGTGTAGTTTTTTTATTCTTTCCAACTTATCATATCTTAGATACATATATATATATATACCTTTCACCTTTCTTAGTAATTTGTATTGCCTCATGATTATATAAATGTAAAGCTGACAATTTTAAATAATTTAGTGGGGTTTTTTATTTCGTTTTCTTCAAGTATATTTCTCTATTTTTGTAGAAAAGATCTTGAGCATTACATATATGTATGTATGTTTATATATATATAAATATATATATATAAATATATATATAAATATATATAACTATATATATATAGGAAATAGACGTCCACACTAAGGCGTGGCACGTGTTCGAGCAAGCCTTCATGAAAATTAAGCTTTAAAAAATAAAAAGTGTACCATTCCACTTATCTCTAATGTTAATTCACATAACATGGTAAATTTATGTTATGAAATGTGATTTAATATTAGAGTGTACCTTGGAATATCATGCTGGCAAATGAAACAAAACAACATTACAATCTACAAATCCCAACATCATGGCGAGTTATACACTCTTTAGTTTTCTCTTTTTTTATATTTTTCCCAATAGTTTGCAATTCAGAACAAATTTTGTTTCATAAACTTTTTGATATCTTCAGCCGTTTCCAAGAAAACTCAGCTTTAAGACTCTGATTTCAGTCGCAAATTTAGCAATAAAACAGTAATAAAACACCAAAGTGTTCATGGCGAAATGAGAAAGTTTTTGTACAAAGTGCTGATTCAAGTTCCTTATGAAAAGAGTGTGTACTCGAATATCGTGAGTAAAGAGCGCATGTGTACTCTCGATTGATAATAGGGTAGGTCGGAAGGATGATTATTACATGAAATAGTGGTAATGTGCATGTAATAACCTTATCGTTGAAAGGAAGGTTAATTTCTTTTCCTTAAACAAAATTTGGATAGAGAAGTACCTTATTACACCAAAATAAGACGCTGAAGTTATTAAGCCACACAAAATTAAGCCGCACAAAATTAAGCCGCCATTAATTAAGCCGCCATTAATTAAGCCGCAACGGCGGGAAAACCGCATTTTTGGTGATTTTAATTGAGCCGCTGTGCGATTGTAAATATTCAGAGAAATTAAGGGGGGCTTAAGCAATCACAACGTTTCATTGACTCTTTCTTTGAGAAAGTCAACAAGATCGTATATAACACGGAAGCAAAAATAATGTAATGTAAAAATAAACGGTAAACTGTAGTGTAAAAGCAAGCGTTTTTGTTTATTTCTTGCAACGGTTACCATTTGCCCCCAAGTGCTATGATATCAAAATACCTGAATCATTACTAATTCGTTGAAAATAGCGATTCCGATTTTTGTAAAAATAAAAATTACTACACAAATTAAGCGGCCAAAAATTAAGCCGCAACAGTTTAAATGCGGCTTAATTAATGTAGCGTCTTATTTTTGTGTAATAAGGTAAACGGATATATATGTAATTACCTGCTTCCTTCCAAGCTATCACAGAAAATTTACAACATTATTTTTTTAATAAACGTACATTTACTTAAATGTAAAATTCTATTGCATTCTTAGTGTGAAATGTTAATTTCTAAACTATATGTACCTTGTAATGAAATATAAATGAAATTCAAAAACGAACATAAGTGGAGAAACGACCGCACAAAAATTGCTCAGACTCAATTTCTAAACTGAAAATCTTGGGACGAATGGAAAAAAAAATCCTCTTGTGTTAATTTAATAGTATCTATAAGTTTGATTTATTTTAGACAAATAAAGAAATGTATTTTTATTGGTGATTAATTGGAAGCTTTTAAACATCCTTCAGGAAAAATCAGTCAATGTGTAGCTGGAGGTATGTTTATTATGCGACTTAATTTTTAAAAAATTATAGGGGAAGCCAACTGTCAACAAGGAAATACTCTATATTGTACTAATGAGCAAATGCTTTGCAATTAGAAAAACAAACCTCGACCTTGTTGTGATATGTTAACCTGAGTTTTAGCTTTTCTCAAAACAATAAAGATGACGTGGTCATAATGAAACTATCAAATTTAATAAAAGAGAATAGTGACCGAATCAAATTAGGAATCAGATTTGAACACCTAACATCATGATGAGGAAGAAAGAAAGACTTACAAAATATTGTTACAAGAGACTTTTGGTAACAGAGTTGCTCTTTGAAATTGAAAAAGGCACTGACATCAATATAAGTACCTGAGTGAGTCAGAGATGGATTAACGGCAATCCTTAAAATCATGTTAGGTAGTATTAAAGATTTTTTAGAAAGATTTTGTAGTCTTGTTTTTTAATGCGTCAAGGACTTTTAGACGAGATTATCTAGGGTAAGACAAATTGGATTTTAACAGACTCAATAAGAATTAGAACTCATTAAATGACAATACTAATTGTGTTGATGGCTTGGTAAATGATGCTGTTTCTACAAGCAGATTAACAACTATTCTTTGTAAACAGGAAACACATGCGGCTCACGTGTACAGATGACGTGTTCTGTTCACCAAGAGGTTCTCTAGTACGTTAAAGAAGCATAAACAAGATAATGTCTTCACCCTCATGCAGGTATTGTTCCTTAATGCAATAAATCCTTCTATGATTGCAATTTTTCCCGTCGGACTGCAGGACTGTGATACTCTTTGGGTTTGGAGTGCTTTCCTACATCATAGGACTTGAATGTTTTTAAGTCTTGGGTCAACTGTTATCTCTTGGTTTAACCTTCTTGTGTGTGTGTGTGTGTGTGTGTGTGTGTGTGTGTTTGTTTGTTTGTGTGTTTGTGTGTGTTTGTGTGTGTTTGTGTGTGTTTGTGTGTTTTTGTGTGATGGAAGGGGGGTGGGGGCATCTGTATTTCTGTCATCTCTACATAGTCCCATACAGTTAGGGGCATAAAGGCTTGCATGGTTCTTTTCCATAAAGAAAACACAAAACAAAAGACGAAACAATACCATAAGTATGCCAATAATAAGTGATCTTGAAAACATGGAATACATGGAATCAGTGTAGAAAAAAAGCATAACTTTCCTATGTTATAAGTACGTGACAGGTAACAATGTTTCTTGTTAGAGCAGGGGAGAATAGGTATTGTTACAGAAGAAAAGCAAGGGTATTACTTTCAACTAAATCCCCCAAAGCAATATTTTGGATGTCACACTCCAAACAGTTAGAAATTTAATTCGTCTATCTCCCCTCCCCTTCCTTACTCATTAAGCTAAGACCTTCCAGCTGAAATTTTAGGTCAAATGTTCTTGTTACTTAAAAAACCAGCTTTATGGTATGATCCTTCCTCTTTCCTTTAAGGTATTCCTATTCCATTGAATTATTTTCCTATCACCATTTATTCTCTTCTGTCAGAACTTTACCTTAAATGCCATAAGAATATGCTCCAAATACCTCTACCAGTACCATTTAAAAATCTAGAGTTCTGAGCACTGAAGGTTATTGCGGTATCTGGAAAGACACATTGCAAGTGTATCCCATATGCTTTTTCCAAGATATATACATGGAATGTTAGAAAGTATATCTGAAGAGCAAAGCTAAAAGAGGAGAATGCAAAGAGGTGTATCTAGTGGAGATGGAAGATACAGAAGCTTCAGACAGGGAATCAAGCTGAAAACGGAGAAGAACGAAACTAATGATGCCCATGAACATGTAATACACAATTGGATACTATGGTTGTTTTTCAGATACCTTTGAAGAGGTAATTATTCATCAAAGATCCAGAGAAGCAGTCAGATTAAGGTATTGTTTTATCATTTATCTTATTCAGTTAGAGAATTAGAGAAAACTGAGCTAACCCCGCATAATGCAAGATTATACACCTATCTATCAATTTATCTATACACACATATATATACATATATATATA
>RDPX01000078.1:654753-668390 GCA_003991215.1 Morbakka virulenta | reverse complement strand
TGTTTGTGTGTGTTTGTGTGTTTTTGTGTGATGGAAGGGGGGTGGGGGCATCTGTATTTCTGTCATCTCTACATAGTCCCATACAGTTAGGGGCATAAAGGCTTGCATGGTTCTTTTCCATAAAGAAAACACAAAACAAAAGACGAAACAATACCATAAGTATGCCAATAATAAGTGATCTTGAAAACATGGAATACATGGAATCAGTGTAGAAAAAAAGCATAACTTTCCTATGTTATAAGTACGTGACAGGTAACAATGTTTCTTGTTAGAGCAGGGGAGAATAGGTATTGTTACAGAAGAAAAGCAAGGGTATTACTTTCAACTAAATCCCCCAAAGCAATATTTTGGATGTCACACTCCAAACAGTTAGAAATTTAATTCGTCTATCTCCCCTCCCCTTCCTTACTCATTAAGCTAAGACCTTCCAGCTGAAATTTTAGGTCAAATGTTCTTGTTACTTAAAAAACCAGCTTTATGGTATGATCCTTCCTCTTTCCTTTAAGGTATTCCTATTCCATTGAATTATTTTCCTATCACCATTTATTCTCTTCTGTCAGAACTTTACCTTAAATGCCATAAGAATATGCTCCAAATACCTCTACCAGTACCATTTAAAAATCTAGAGTTCTGAGCACTGAAGGTTATTGCGGTATCTGGAAAGACACATTGCAAGTGTATCCCATATGCTTTTTCCAAGATATATACATGGAATGTTAGAAAGTATATCTGAAGAGCAAAGCTAAAAGAGGAGAATGCAAAGAGGTGTATCTAGTGGAGATCGAAGATACAGAAGCTTCAGACAGGGAATCAAGCTGAAAACGGAGAAGAACGAAACTAATGATGCCCATGAACATGTAATACACAATTGGATACTATGGTTGTTTTTCAGATACCTTTGAAGAGGTAATTATTCATCAAAGATCCAGAGAAGCAGTCAGATTAAGGTATTGTTTTATCATTTATCTTATTCAGTTAGAGAATTAGAGAAAACTGAGCTAACCCCGCATAATGCAAGATTATACACCTATCTATCAATTTATCTATACACACATATATATACATATATATATATAGTATTGGAGTGAAACACTCAGAAAACTTTAGCCAAAGATGGAACTGGCTGATAAAATGACAATAATTGGACAATCCATACATGAACAATCCACACCACAACACAAAGGACAACACAACGAAAAACATAAGAATGAACTGTCCGCAGAGAGAAAGAAAAAAATGATGTATGAAGGATAGAACTATGGTGAAGCGTGATGAAAAATGTAAAATGATAGATGACTAAGAATAATGATTAAGATGATGATAATGACTAAGAATAAAGTAGATGTCANTACACACATATATATACATATATATATATAGTATTGGAGTGAAACACTCAGAAAACTTTAGCCAAAGATGGAACTGGCTGATAAAATGACAATAATTGGACAATCCATACATGAACAATCCACACCACAACACAAAGGACAACACAACGAAAAACATAAGAATGAACTGTCCGCAGAGAGAAAGAAAAAAATGATGTATGAAGGATAGAACTATGGTGAAGCGTGATGAAAAATGTAAAATGATAGATGACTAAGAATAATGATTAAGATGATGATAATGACTAAGAATAAAGTAGATATCATGGATCATCAGTCGATTACCATGTCATCCAGTTCGAGCATCTATTTTACGGTATATATATATATATATACCTAAAAACTCTGAATGTAAGCCAACGTACAGAAGCCCCTATTTACAGGCTGCAAAGAAGGACCTTGTATTAGTCCTCATTGTATAAGCCCATGGGTTTATACATAGACGAAATTCATGTAATGCTGTAGAAAAATATTTTTTAGTTTTTTTCAACAATTTGCTTATATCTTGATGGATCTTGGATCAATATAAATAATAAGTACAGGAAAGTTCAACGAGCTATGTCCCTTTTAGTGCTCTCCTTTTTCGTCCTTGATCTTTGCTTCAATTTTATACAATTTCCTCTGTTTCAATACTTCTGAAACGTGCGCTAATATAATGTCGTTAGACTTTACAATAATGGCGTTTTTGCTAAACTTATTGTCCGCTTCAAGACAACATTCTAATTCCTCATCCACTTTGTAATTGTGTTCGTAAACATAATGACCTTTTACTCGTGATTTCACTTGACCTAAACACGTCAATACCATGTTTCCGTTCGTGTTGTTGTATCTTTTGCGTCAAATTATAAACTTCTTTTTATTGGAAAATTTTGTTAGGCGTTCTGTTTTGTAGTTCCATTTTGAAATCGAACACTTATTCTTTATTTGACGAAAACTATTTTTACTTCCTGATGTGCAAATGGCTGATGCTGACATTAAAATAAAGCAAACTCGTAGAGCCTCTTCCCGTGAATTCAAATTTTCAGTTGTACACTGGCTCTACTCAGATAATAAAAACGTGTTACACACGTCTAAACTCTTTCAAGTTAACCGTAAACAAGTTTGCGTATACATCAGAGCCAAAGAAAAGATAAGCAAACCAAATAAGTGAGAGTATGAATGGACGTGGTCATTGAAGGTATTTCCCACGAATGGAAGATAAGCTAGTGCAGCAGTTTCAAGGACAGAGGAAATAAGGGGAAAGAATGAAAAAGTAGTGGTTTTCCTTAAAACCCAGAAAAGATTGTCAGTGAAGAGTATTCGAGTAGCTTCACATTCAAGTATATGGCTTGATGGTTTCTGTAGATGCGATAGAATATCTCTTTGTCGTACAACGAACGTGCCACAAAAATCTTTAGCAACATTAAATGATGCCATCCAGAAGTTTTATGCAAAGCTCTTAAGAGAACGAACGCGAGGCATGTTTCAACTGTGAAACAGCAACTATAGATCAAATATCACTGCCCTTCCTTTGAATTGCATGATGGTCGCACTTACGATACCAAAGGAGCTGAAGAAGTTTGGTGTAGCAGAGGTGCCAAAGGCAATGTCGAGTGCAATCAACCACCTTTGGAGACAGTGTATCACAATTAACACGAAGCTCAATATTCCGAGGTGAAGGCAAAAGAATAAAACCAGGACAGAGACTTAGCTGGATAAAGGGGTAACTGTGTACTTTCAAAAGAACACTTGGTGCGGTGAGTTGATGATGAAGAAATGGACAAGTGATGAATGGTAAAACCTATTCATTAATCCGACAACGCCAGGTTCAAGCGGATAACTATTAATAGCAGATTTGCACAGTGCCTAACAAACTGATGAATTCAAAGGTCTATTACAGAAAAAGAACACACTCCTCGTCAACATAATACCAGGGTGCATCAGCTTTATACAACCACCTAATGTTGTTCTGAATAAACCTTTCTTGAATTTCTTTAGAGAATAGCTTGAAAAACATCGTGACGAAAATTTAAACAATTATGTTGAGGGAAAGCTCACTGCTTCCAAACGAACAATCTTAACTAAAAAATGAATTGTTATTGCATTGGAAGAACTTATAAGAGGCAAAGAGATAGTTATTTACTCATTTAAAAAGTGTGAGATTACCACTAATGTTGACAGGTTCGAAATGAAAAAGTGAATAAGAGAATTGAAGAAGTTTATAATGCTGTTACATGAAGAAGAATATTATTTTGAAACCGGAGATGAATCGGACGACGATGGAACAGGCGAAAATGACACAGATCGGGAGTATGAAATCGAATAGAAATGTAGTGATATTGAACATTAGTCAATTCTTTAGTACGTTAGAACATGCTGCATCAGTGTTTTATAGGCTTGCGAAAACGTAATAGAATAACAGTTATTAACACTGTTATTCTATTACAATATAACAATGTTATTCCGTGTATTAGCTTCCTATGTACAAACCCACTCTCATTTACGCCCACCCTTACATAACCCCATTCAATCGGCACTAACAGTTACATAAATCCTGGACTTATATTCGGAGTTTTACAATATATATATATAAATGTGTGTATATATATGTGTGTGTATTTTGGTCTTTTCTACCTTTAAAAACATTCGACAATTGATTAGAATTGGAAAAAGTTGGTAAAATAGAACGTTTAACAGCCTCAAATACAATTGAAAGCTTATCTGATCGAATTAGAGTTTGAACTTTCATTATTAAACCACTTAAAAAGCCATCTCTTTGAGCTCACACTCCGAGTCAAACTTCAAGTTTATTCTTTTAAAAATAATTTATAAGGAAATAGGAGAGTAGTGTATTCATTAAGAGCTCTTTTTTTGGCAGCTGCTATACACTTTGTCTTTACATGTATAAATGCGAAAGTAACATCTTGAATATAATCCTAATTCTCTTGCTTCTAAACGGTACTCCCCTTCTTGGTATTATGATATTGCATCTCTTTCTTTATACCAAAGGTACTTGATAATTGTTTTAAGTATCTAGCAACAAATGTTCATCAGAATATTTTCTTGGTATCTTTGGGATCATTTTGAAAAAAAAATCTAGTTATTTTACTGGCTAATTTTTGGGATGCACCAAAATTTTAGAACTCTCTTTGCCGTCCTATTGCTTTCCGAACAAATTTGATCTTCCTCTTTTTGATAGAAAACTTTTTATAAAAATGAAGGAAAGATAGACATTTAATAACATAATCGATTGAAAAATAAAAAATTCTTACTAAAAGTAAACATTGCAATTAAAATCTCCCTCCTGATCGCAAGTTCTTCCGGTAGCACTCTTTGTTTCCTTTGTTTCCCTTGTTTCCTTTGTTTCATTTGTTTCCTTTGTTTCCTTTGTTTCCTTTGTTTCTACTGCTTCTATTTTCCCCGGGTTTTTTGTTTCTTCTCTGTGTTATTTTCCTTCTTTTGTTTGTTTTCCATCGTGATAAAAGCTTACTTAACTTATGCTTTCAAAAATTGGGTATCTTTGTCCTGTCGAGTGACAGCGAAAAGGTTTTGGACCAAAATAAACGTAATTATCATTGCTAAATTTCATATTTTTAATTTTATACAAAGAATATTTTTCTTGAAGGCAACAAATTATTACATAAATATACTTAGGAGGAAATGAAGTAAATTAATTGCATAGTTTGCGAGTCAAAGTCCTGAAATTAATTGCAATAAAAAAATTATTTTGCAAAATCTTATTTGCGAGACCTATATGCAAGCCACCACTCACTTTTTTTATATGTGTGGTAGTTTATCTGAAGTAGCAATAATACTTTACGAGTTAGGTGTACTGTTATCAAAACTAGTCAACGTGAAAGGAAATGTCAAATTTTTCAATCAGAAATGGTTTCCAAATCAATATGTTTTTTCGGAAGATACCCTTTGTGGTTTTCAATTCATTCACTATAAACGAAAGATACTTTTTCATAATAACGGAGAGGGTTGGCTCATACTTATATATTGGATGCTTTTGCAATATCCTAATTAATACACTAGTACCTTGTTGAAAGTTCGTCATTTTTGACCTTATTGCACAAACTTTTCCCCTGGTGGTTGTTGCACTGAAAAGGGTGCGGTATAACTAGACATTGTGAAAGACACGCTGTCCATTCTTTTCCTTAAAGCGAACACCTAAGCTTTAATAATTGATATGTATCTCAACATCTGTAACGCAGCTAATCCCTTTACCTGTCCAAATAACAGAAGGATTTGGGAAGGCTTTTTAACTTGCTCATTAGTGCGGCTGAAGCCTCCTTAAATTTACAGAATTTTATCACTCTACTGTTGTATGACATATGTAATTGAATAGCTGCAACTATAAACCACAGAACATTTGATATCTGTTCAGTCTGTATTACAAATATAAATGACGCAATATTGTTGTAAAAGGCCAAGTTTCATTTCAAAAATATCTCAAATGATTCTGATACCCTTCCTTTTTGAAACATCTGTTCCAGTTCTCTGTCTGCTCTGGCTGTAAGCTTTTCTATTTCAAGTCTGTAAAACTGACCAAAGTTATTTAATGTGGAGTCCTCCTGCTTTGTTTAGCTTTGAAGTTTGGTTTTAAGCTTTAATTTGCAGGTGACAGTCTCGTCTGTTAAAGGAAATGAATATCCCTGAAAATCATGACAATCAAGATTTGAAAGCTACTATTGTTTGAACAAACGACCAATTCCTGCAAACAGTTAGACATAGAGGCTGTGCAGAAAACAGTCACTTGTTTTAACTAAAATTTCGTAACAAATTTTAACTTATAACAGAAGCTTTGATTCGCTTTAGCACGATTCTTCTGGTCATTCATGCCTTTTGGTAAGACAAATCATGACCATATTGACAAGCCAGAGTGCACCTTGGAAATTTCGCTGTCGCCAGCTGTTTTTCTCATTTGTAGTTGGAATTTGTCCAGAACAATACTGCATTTAACTCCATGGATCCTTGGGTTTTATTTTCACTAATATTTGAATAATATTGTCTTGCTGTTTAACTCTTATTCTTTCAAATTTTGGCAACTGACAGAGTATTTCAAAGACTGTCATGTACACAGAAGGACTAAAGAGTGCCAGCCCCATGATTAAATTGATTTGATTACTTTTTTACAAAGATATAGCTTGTTGTTTATTTTTGGTAAATAGCTGTTGGCAAGGCATTTAAAAGAGTCAATGACGCCTGGGATATTTCTTTTCATCCCCACTTATTATAATGTACTGAACTGTATTAAACCTTTGTTTAGTTTCACTAAGGGCCCACCTAATCTGAATTTATAGGGGCGATGACACTCCACTGTTTTCTGACCAATTTAAATTAAAAGAAAGAGAATCCACTTCAAAGAAAAGAATGATATTGTCTGTATTTTCTGTCTTATTTCTCTCTGCGTCTTCATCCCAATGAAGTTGTTGTCCCTTGTAATAAATTTTTCTATGATTGTTGTTTTTTCCCTCTGACTGCAAGATTGTAGAACACTTTAGATTCTGAATGCTTTCCTACATCATATGGTTTGAATGCTTTTAGGTCTAAGATTAACTCTAATCTCTTGGCTTGACTTTCTTCTTTTTCTCTTTTTTGTTTTTTCGCCTGTCGTTTCTTTATGTTCTGTACACTAAGTGGCACTTTGGCTTGTATGGTTCTCGACCAATAAAAGATTTGCTAATATGATAACAGGCTATCCCTTTAGAATATAAGATAATCCTTTGTAGATCAAATTGCTGGATTTGTTCAAGGATCTTTCCATATTGTGTTTGTCACAACTACATGAATTTCATTGTCCATGCCCTGACATAACAATATCATGAAACGAATTCTTTGTGGTACCTTTCATTTTGATATGAAACCTTACCGACTGAAAATGTCAGAGAACGTTGTCAGCAGAAAATAGCAGAGCACCTTACTAGGAAAAAATTACAGACCGCTTTAGCAGTAAAAGGGTCAGGACACCTTACCGACTTAAAATGTGAGAGCACTTTGCCAGCAGAAAATGTATCAATCAATCTATCAATCTATCAATCTATCAATCTATCAATCTATCAATCTATCAATCTATCAATCTATCAATCTATCAATCTATCAATCTATCAATCTATCAATCTATCAATCTATCAATCTATCAATCTATCAATCTATCAATCTATCAATCTATCAATCTATCAATCTATCAATCTATCAATCTATCAATCTATCAATCTATCAATCTATCAATCTATCAATCTATCAATCTATCAATCTATCAATCTATCAATCTATCAATCTATCAATCTATCAATCTATCAATCTATCAATCTATCAATCTATCAATCCATCAATCTATCCATGTATGTATGTATGTATGTATGTATGTATGAATGTATGTATGTATGTATGTATGTATGTATCGATCTATCTATCTATCAATCTATCTATCTATTTATTATCTATGTGTCTGTCTAATAGCATTATATATATATATATAACAACATTATAATATAGTGAAAGTAGTAAATTACATATTAAAATGTGTGGTATAAAGAAACGATNAATCTATCAATCTATCAATCTATCAATCTATCAATCTATCAATCTATCAATCTATCAATCTATCAATCTATCAATCTATCAATCTATCAATCTATCAATCTATCAATCTATCAATCTATCAATCTATCAATCTATCAATCTATCAATCTATCAATCTATCAATCTATCAATCTATCAATCTATCAATCTATCAATCTATCAATCTATCAATCTATCAATCTATCAATCTATCAATCTATCAATCTATCAATCTATCAATCTATCAATCTATCAATCTATCAATCTATCAATCTATCAATCTATCAATCTATCAATCTATCAATCTATCAATCTATCAATCTATCAATCTATCAATCTATCAATCTATCAATCTATCAATCTATCAATCTATCAATCTATCAATCTATCAATCTATCAATCTATCAATCTATCAATCTATCAATCTATCAATCTATCAATCTATCAATCTATCAATCTATCAATCTATCAATCTATCAATCTATCAATCTATCAATCTATCAATCTATCAATCTATCAATCTATCAATCTATCAATCTATCAATCTATCAATTCGTAATCGTATATATATATACGGTTAGTTTGTTTGTTCGTATGTGTGTATCTATCTGTTTTATCTGTCTGTTAATCTCTCAATCTACCAATTTATCCATCCCTCAAACTCTCAAATATTATTATGGCGACGTTCAACTTTCCCAATAAAATTCTAAGTTGTGTTTATATATATATATATATATATATATAAACACACCTTAGAATATGCATGTAGATAGATCCATACATATGAAAAAACCAAATGAACCATATATATATATATATATATATATATAGATATAAAGATGCTTGAACAAATCCAGCAATTTGATCTACAAAGGATTATCTTATATTCTAAAGGGATAGCCTGTTATCATATTAGCAAATCTTTTATTGGTCGAGAACCATACAAGCCAAAGTGCCACTTAGTGTACAGAACATAAAGAAACGACAGGCGAAAAAACAAAAAAGAGAAAAAGAAGAAAGTCAAGCCAAGAGATTAGAGTTAATCTTAGACCTAAAAGCATTCAAACCACATGATGTAGGAAAGCAATCAGAATATATATAACGCTTCCTTACGAAAGTTTGATTGAGCACTCTATCTGAGATGGGAACCTGTTGTCAGCGTAATGCAATGCTCACTGCGCATGCGTGGTTTGAGCACTCTGGCAGGATCCCACAATAACTCTTTAAGCTGTGTTTGCTCCGGCAACATGGCCAGAGAATTATGTCTCAGAAGCTCTGTGCTGCACTGATGAGCCCATAAAGGGCGAAACAGTACTGTCTGCAGATTGAGTATATATAAATATATATATATATGGTTCATTTGGCTTTTTCATATGTATGCATCTATCTACATCAATCTATTTTATCTGTCTATCAATCTATCACCTATTAATCTGTCAATTGATCAACCCGTTTATATTTCAGCCTGTGACTCTATCAATTTATCAATCTATTGTATTAGAAAAATGGATGAATATGTATAACTTGCTTTTGAATAAATTAACAGTTTTTATAGGAAACTACTCATCGGACGCTCAAGCTTTGTTTCTTCTTCTTGCATATTTTATTGTTACTCATTGTTATTTTCAACTGGTGATAAGATTAGTATCACAGATTGTGTTTTGTAGCAATTGTCTTTCATGAGTTTTGTATAGAACATTGTGTATTACTAAAAAGCCCTATTATTTTATGCTTAAATCAAGAAAATAACGCAAAATGCCCGGCAGGTCAACTCCTATATAAAAATGGTACTCATCCTTGTTCCTAAATTCACTGACAAAGGGCTGTAAAAATGTTCTTCTTCTCCTTTCGGGCTTTTCCAACGGGTCAGGTCGGGTCGGCCACTCGACTCAGTCTACTCCACTTTCTCCGGCCTTTGGTGTCCTCCACCTTTGCTTGAACTTCCTCCATATCTCTCTTGATGACATCCCTCCACCGCAGCTTTTGCCTTCCTCTACTACTCTGGCCTTCTACCTTGCTGTAGGATGCCTTCTTTTCAGCCATCTCTTCCCCCATTCTCATGACAGTCTAGCTTTTCTTCCTTTCTCACGTATATTAGGCACTTCTGCAAGCCTTTGAATATCTTCGTTTGTTCGGCTGTAAGCAATATAAACATATGCAAAGAGATGGAAAAGCTCTAATGACTTTCTTGAATACAATCCTTTTCCCCATTTAAAGAAAGGGAGACCACCTTACACCAAGAAATTACTGATTGCTTTCACGTCTCTCTGTTCCAGGTGAATTCCTCAAATGTATTTGCTAACGATAATAAGATGAAGAATTGACAATGTTGAAAGACACAAAGTTTGGATTTAGACTAAGATGAAAAGGATGCAATTGTTATTGTACCAACTGATGTACTACAATAGAAAATGTGGTACACATGCGTGTTCTTAAATTCACTGAGAATGGGCTGTCAATTTTTGTCAATCCAAGGACCCAGTATTTTCAAAAAGGGTGTTTTCCCATAGTCAAGGATTTTAGAAAAAAAGGGTCCTTTATAGAAAACTTGTCCGAAGAAACTGATCTAGCTAAGAGCATATAATTTGTAAAAGACATTTGCATTTAAAAAGAGTGAATATTAGAAATTAAAGAAATTAAGTGGAATGTCAGTGAAAAGGGGTTAAGTGTAAACTACATTGTCAGTGAAATAGTATTTTTGTTGACTATTCTAAGCTAGTTTGAAAATCACCTTTTGTATAGGAGTGCAGCCTTTACCTTAAAATGTCATTTTTTCACAATGAGCTGTAGTCATGATAAAAATATGTTAGGGATAAATGAGGTTGGTGCTTCTCAAAAAGTTAAGAATATTGAGGCTGAAATCCCCCTCATCCCCCCCCTCCCCCCCACACACACACATACACACACACTATTGTCATGTAAAATAAGCTTGTGTTGAGGGATCTATCCGTTTCAATGAAAGGTTTGAACATCAGCAGTGAGGTAAAATCTCAAAACCAAGGACGACACTCGAGAGGATTTCAGGCTGTATTATGAACTAGAAACCGGGATCTCTGCTCTACCAAATAGAAGCTTCGTCACTATTGTCATTTTTATTGTAGAAAATGTGATCTCATGAATTCTACAATTTGGGAGTTTAACCTGCAGCATCAAGGTTTCTTGTGTAAGACTCTGTTGCACTGGCTAACCATACATACATACATACATATATACATAAGTTCTTAACCCAATAGCCCTTACGAGACTCTACTCTTGTATTTATTTGGTGGCGGGCCTTAAAAAGAGAAGCCCTTAAAAATTTCTTGTTTTAATGGGGTCAGTAGGGAGAGGTCTAAATAGAGCACTGATGATATGAGTGGGCATCGACTTGTGATTTTTGTAATTTTTTAACGAATTATTGCTTGTGAGAGGGATGGTTTTTGCAGTTTGCCGTTTAATTTGGTTCTCAGATGGGTGTCAAAGAAGAATAATTTTCGATCAGCAAACATATGTAAATAAGAACTATTTTGGATTTTTCAGTAACCATTAACCATTAGTGAAAGAGGGATTTTGGAGTTTTGCGTTCAATTTGGTTTTCCGATGAAAAGATTTTTGGGTTAAAGAAGGCAGGTTTTGGAACAACAATAAAAATTAAACAAAAACTATTTTGCATTTTTCGGTAAGCATTAGCCATTAAGCGAGAGAGATTTTGTAGTTTAACGTTCAATTTGGTTTTCTGATAAAAATACTTTCGGTTCAAAGAAAGAAGAGTTTTGGATCAACAAAATAGATTAAGAAAAACTATTTTGCATTTTTCGGTAAGCATTAGCCATTAAGGGAGAGGGAATTTGGAGTTTTGCGTTCATTTTGGTTTTCCGATGAAGAGTTTCAGTTCAAAATAGGAAGAGTTTTCGATTAACAAAAAACGTCTAACTAAGATATATCCAATTTACCGATAGGCTCCTGTCTAAGTCTAAAAATTTATAGCTTAAAACTTATTAATATGAAAAAGAAAAATGTAGCGAAAGGCGATGACTTTTCAGTCCCAGATTGTACATGTCAGGCATAAACAGTAAATTTATCATAATTAGTCGAAAGGACACACTTGTATATTATATATAAACCACTTTGGTAAATAGTGAGAGGGAGTCTAAAAGCTAGCGGGAAATACAGCCTGACGATCAGAGAAGTATCTCACGAAATGTAGTTTAGAAAAAGCTTACGACTCAATACATGATAAAGCTCTTACATCTTTAGCTTCCTCTGAGTCCATAAAGTTCAGAATTTTCATGATTATTAGGGAAATGGATGTTAAGTAATGGAAATTTAATGTGGATGAACCTTACTATGTACCTTTTTATAGGAAAAAAACATGGGAATCTTTTTTCAATCTTACAAATGAAGCCCTTAAATAAAGCGGAATCGAACGTTTGTCAGATTTCAATGCAGTACATCTTAAAAGCGTAGCGTCGTTGTTAAAACATACTATGGTTTATAAAATAGTCAATGTTTTTATAAAAGGCTGTCAGACCATATTATTAGAGTATATCAGACAAATCAATATTTACATGGCCTTTACGACTTGAGATATCTTTAAACAACACTTTCTCACTAGACCTGTGATGGACATCTTATTCCCAATTTTGGCCTTTGTTTGCAAGTTGAAAGAGCTTAAACAAATATCAAAATAATTGAATTTCCAATGAATAGTGAAGAACAAGAAATTAGATATCAGTGGTTGTGAAGATATTTGTCATAGTAATTGGATCATTAAAATGAAGTGGTGAACCGCATACAAAGAAATGATAAGGCTGCAGACCATCACAAAAACATTTCAAATGCTACATAACACTATCATAAACCACCATTTCTTTTACCCTTAAAGACAATATTCTTAATAATGAAAATAGACCAACAACATAAAATTTAAAATACAATATAGCAAATCAGTCCGTGATATGTATTTTACAGATCTAAGTATAAAAATGACAAACTGAGAAGTGAAATTTAAAAAACACTCACAGACTATATCACCTTCAACTCAAAAACTGATAATACCATAATCTCCAATTTGATTTTCGGTTGCTGTTACGGAGTTAATTAAAAGGAACTTACTTAAATGGGATGTAATAACTTGCAGAAAGGATTGCATCTGAAAGATATTTTGGTATTTAAACAGGAATATTGAGCAATCATAGCCCTTAAGTTCAATTTTGTAGTTTTGATTTTTGTCTACTGGCGTACATTTTGTGAGCTAATGTCTGAAAAAATCAAGGCTTCATAGTAGATTGTTGCTATTGAAAGACTTCTGCATGCTGGTACATAAAACTAATAAATAGACTTAAATACACGCTTTTTTTTTTATAAGCATAGGCAAATTTTGAGCAGGGTCAAGTATGCTTAAGTTTTATCTCTAAATCAGGGTGAAATATGCTTAACATATGCTTATTCAATACATCGAATGAGGTCAGTATGCTTATTCGGGTTCGATTATTTTTGACATTGTTCTACCAGAAACAACTTTTCTTACGTCTGACGTCACTTCTTTGGTTTATTTAGAAGCTCTGACATCAATCTTCTTTGATTTGTTATTTTTCGAAAATGCTGCAAGTGTGACAAAAATAAATGTGTTTCTAAAAAAAGGTTTGTTGTCACGAGTCTCTCCATCTTATTGTATATTTTTGGGTGCGTAGAAATAACTGGGGCATTGATTTATGGTAAAAACGT
>RDPX01000078.1:633669-652985 GCA_003991215.1 Morbakka virulenta | reverse complement strand
GTTTTTTGTCTTGATTTGCCCGTGTGAAGAAATATTACTTTATTTTACCAAAACAAAAGAAAATACTTTCCGATAAATCAGTTTCTGTTTTATACTTTCACCCTGAGGGTATGCTTAGAGTATTCTTAAGAAAAACACGATTTTGACCCTGATATGCTTATAAGAGTTATGCTTATAAAAAAAAAAGCGTGTATGACACAAACCTTGTTTTGTTTGAAATCCTTGTTCAAAAAGGTTAACATTTTCACTGATTATTTTTCTAATTGATTAGAACGCCTTCTTCTTCTTCTTCTTCTTCTTCTTCTTCTTCTTCTTCTTCTCCTTCTTTGTCTTTCATCTGCTTTTGTTTGGAGTCACCACAGGGAATCAATCTCCTCTATTTTCCACGGTCTCCTGCATACCCTTTCTGTACTTATAACAATCAGAAGGAAGAGTAATAAGAGACAAAGAAGTATAAGAAACAACTGAGCACTTCAAACCCACAGGCAGCACCAGATGTTAGAAGATATACAAAGTCACGTGATAACTACCTTATTATGGCATCAGAAGTAAAAGAAATTCAAGAGAAGACAATTGATATACATCTCATTATACTTACTGAAAGACAATACATAATAAGGAACTGAAATAACTAATGTCAAAAAGCTGTAACAAATGTAAGCCGAGTTTACCACACTAAAACGGAAACCCCCCGCATCAGTATTCGCCATGACGTCAAGATAAATTGATGTAAATATTGCATTACGTTAAGAATTTTTTTCTGCGCTCTTTTGAAAAACAAAAGATGCATAATCAGCTTGATGTTTATACCTCACAAAACGCGTTTTAACTTGATTAATAGCTCTAGCCTACAGTTTCAAAAAAGGCAAATTTATAGAAAGAAACGTTTCCATGTCATGATTCAAGGCCATGTTTTCTCTCAAAAGCAGAAAATGTATTTTGTCCCTACATCACGTTTTCCTAATCAACTTTCACCCAAATTGCACTGTAACTTCGTTGATCTAATATAGTACCATTGCAAACCAGTCCCTCCCAAGCCGACATTCACTTTACATTGGTCTAGAAGAACTGTCAAAGCAGCATCAGCAGAACCTTGGCCTAGTTTGTTAGTAGTACTTCTACGTCTAGCAAGCTTCCTAATTGTGATTCAAGTTTCAGAAATCAGGTACGAAAAGTCTTCATAAGAGTTTATGTCGTCTATACTAAGGGTACAAAAGGGATATTTGTCAATTTTTTTCAGTGCAATTAGTATTGCTGGAAATGAAAAATAGGCCTGCTGTTTTCATTCTGCCGTGGAGCGTAATTTTTTTATATTCCTATAAAAAAAGAATGTTTTACGGCCGCTAACAGTATGACGAGGAATTCGGGGCATTCAGAGCGAGTACAATCCAGTAGCAATCATCAGCTGGCCTCCAGACGATGGACCTACTGGTCTTTTGAAGGTACGCAACTCTCATGTCTGGCTACAAGTAGCTGACTACAAAACCCGGTATGCTGCTTCAGCTGGCGGGTTGAACGACATGAGGGTAGCTAGTAACTTGTTGCTGGGGATGAGTACATGTCTCGCACTGAAGGGCATGAAGTCGGGAAGCGGATTGGGGGAGGAGTCTCCAGTTAGACCAACGGCAATAAAGGCGGTGGCTGCGCACACGCATCGCGGTATGTTTAGAGCACGAATGAGACCTAAATATGAGAAACCATCTTCTAGCGGAAGGGAATGGCAAACCACCATTGTATCTTGCAAAGAATATTCATGACAATACATAGATTAATTTATAACGAGAACAGCGTGAAAAGAGTTGATGACAAAACAGCATTTAACCCCTCACTCGGTCGGGACACTCATGTTCGACAGGTGGGACTAGACCGTCAACCTACTACTGTCAGAAACAAATCACTCTACGGATCGGAACAAGGAATGTACACACTTTGTATCAAGCAGACACATTAGCAAATGTGAAGTTGGAAGTGGAAAGATTGAATGTCAATATGCTGGGTTTATGTGAAACCAGATGGTTAGGTACAGGATGCTATGATTCTGGACAAGGAACTGAGTAAATGTGTTTTGGGATATTAGATCCTCTCAGAAAGAGTTTTGTTTGTCAAGCTGAAAGGGCAGCCTTTTGATTTATTGGTCATTTAAGTGTATGCACCAACAGCCGAAAGCAGCAATGAGGATATTGGTATGCTCCATGGACTCCTAAATAATAACATCTATGTTATTATGATGTTATTATTTAGGAGTCCATGGTATGTTCTAAGAACAACTTGAAGAAGCTACGAGACACAGAAAATCTCAAGATATTGTCATAGTGATTGGAGATTGGAATGAAAAAGGTTGGAAGCCAAAGTGTAGGAAATATAGTAGGGAAGCATGTTCTAGGATTGCAGGATGAAAGAGGAGGAAGTTGGATAGACGGGTGTACAACATATGATTAGGTGATTATGAACACATGGTTCAAAAATCATAACAGACGCCTGTTGAGATGGAAAGACAACGGAAACAGATATATAATCCAAATCGACTATGTTACCATCAACAGTCGTTTCAGAAATCATTTTAGCAAGCGAAAGCCTATCCTGGAGCACACTCCGGGAATGACCACAATCTTCTTGTATGTACAGTCAAACTGAAACTTTGTCAATTATAGAGTACAACCCCAAAAGCAAAACTGCAATGATATATTATGCGTGAAAAAAGTCCATCAGTGGTCCCAGAATTTTTCCATTTGAAGTGAAAGCAGCGATTTTGAAGATGAAGGCCAATATAGCCTCAAGACCAGACAGAGTATGCAATGATAAAGGCACTAGAAGAGTTTGAAGTATGCAAAGTCACTGAAATACTCAATGATATATATGACAGCGGAGAAATTCCCCCAGACTTGACAAATCCTGTCTTCATCGCTCTTTCCAAAAAACCTGGCGCTACCGAATGCGAGCTCCTTAGAGTAATCAATTTAATGAGTCACATGAGAGTACTTATGGGAGTCATAATGCCAAGAGTAAGGAAGGCAATACGACCAAGGATAGTCAAGTAACAGTTTTGTTTCGTCCAGGACTCAGGTACACGAAACGTTATATTTTTAATGAGAGTGCATTCGGAACGAGACATAGAAATGAAGCCTGATATATACCTGTGTTTCATTGACTACTCAAAGGCATTCTACAAAGTGAAACACGACTGCCTGATTGAAGTGCTGCAAGATCTAGACATAGAAGGTAAAGATATGACTCATAAGAAATTTATACTAGAAGCAGAGTACAGGTGTGAGAGTGCAAAACGAGGTTGGAAATACTGCAGTATTCAAGGAGGAGTTAGGCAAGGCTGTGTATTCTCACCAGATCTATTTAATATATACAGTGAAAACATCTTGAGAAATATCGAAGAAAAAGGCGCCTTTGTGATTGGAGGATATAATATGAATAATATAAGAAAAGATGACGACACGACGCTCATAGCTGATACTCCAGAGAACCTGCAACAACTACTGAACACAGTCGTAGAAGAAAGTGAGGCAAGAGATCTTAGTATCAACCCCCGAAGAAATTTTGCATGGATAGGAGTAAAAGAATGTGAATTTGAGCTGTAAAAGAACAATAGATGGTGGAGATATACAGCAGGACAATAACGACAATTAACGTAGTAGTAACATTACATCAGATGGAAGATGTTTGATGGAAATATGGAGCCAAATGGCCACAGCAAAAGAGGTATTCCAGCGAATCTCCAACATACCGAGAAACCGATCCCTATCCTTGGATATCAGGCTCATGTTCTCAATGGCTACGTCGTTCCAGTTTTTATCTATGGAATTGAAAACTGGACTATCACACCAACCCCAGAAAAGAAGTTAGAAGCAACAGGACAAAAATTACCAATGTTTTATTATTAAATGGAGCCAATTGTGTTGAAAGGAGGGACATTACGGACCACGCAGATCTCATGCTGATTGCAAATTGAGCAGGGAAAATAGGCTGGGGTCAGTGTTGTGGCAAAAGCAAAATAAAAGCTACTAGAAACAGCAGAAGGATTATGTTTGATGGAATTGGGTAAGCTATACTGGCCTGATGTAGTACTAATTTAATAAAAGTGGTGGTGGTATATGAAAGTATGCTTCAAACAGAAATGTAAAGCTGTTACAATACAAGGCAGCCGTTTTATCAAAACGACTATCTTGATATGATTGGTTAAACAAGGGACCAGTGAAAACCTATTCTATTATCTTCACCAACGATAATAATGTTGAAATAAACGAGTGTATTCCTTTAGTTTGTCTTTACTAAAATAACGCGTGCCCTAGGTAAGTCACATGTATTCTTTGGCATTACTAAAAGATGTTACTTCAAACAATAAATGTTTTTCATATCTGTTGTTGTTGTTATTGTTTGTATGGGTGGCTCTATGAGCCCGCGTCAAGATCCAAAGTGGATCTCGCGAACGCCACCACATTCTGACGGCTGGAAGCCAGCCAGCTCACCTTGCCGGAGTACCCCTCGAAGATTTTCATACGGTACTCATCCCTGGNAAAAAAAAATAAAAGCTACTAGAAACAGCAGAAAGGTTATGTTTGAGGGAATAGGGTAAGCTATACAGGACGGATGTAGTAATAATTTAATAAAAGTAGTTGTTGTATATGAAAGAATGCTTCAAACAGAAAGGTAAAGCTGTTACAATACAAGGCAGCCGTTTTATCAAAACGACTATCTTGATATGATTGGTTAAACAAGGGACCAGTGAAAACCTATTCTATTATCTTCACCAACGATAATAATGTTGAAATAAACGAGTGTATTCCTTTAGTTTGTCTTTACTAAAATAACGCGTGCCCTAGGTAAGTCACATGTATTCTTTGGCATTACTAAAAGATGTTACTTCAAACAATAAATGTTTTTCATATCTGTTGTTGTTGTTATTGTTTGTATGGGTGGCTCTATGAGCCCGCGTCAAGATCCAAAGTGGATCTCGCGAACGCCACCACATTCTGACGGCTGGAAGCCAGCCAGCTCACCTTGCCGGAGTACCACTCGAAGATTTTCATACGGTACTCATCCCTGGCGTGGCATCTAACCAGCCATTTCATATCTGTATTTAACTTCTGCTTCTCTGTCACGTCTGGTTATCAAAGCAAATTGCTACAGGATAAAATGTTTACTGACCTTGGTCTCTTTAATAATTCTGGCCTCTATGTGAAGTGCCATCAAGTCTTTAAGCCCGGGGGACTGTATTTACTGAGAAAAGAGAGGTCCAGGTGGGTCACTGGTGCCATAAAACCAGTTCCGTTAGGTATATAAGGCTCATCAGTCTGGGTAAGCAGTTCAATTAGGAGAAGAAAAATTCTAAGTTAAAAGCAATCTAGAAATGACGTCTTAATACAAACAACTTAGGAAGTAACCTACCTATCGCTTAGTGTAGTACTCCTTTTTTTGTTACAAAACCAGCGTAGAAGTAGTGGTGAATTGGGTGGCTGTATCTGACCATGCCTTTTCTGTAAAAACCATTAAATTCTGGTTGCAGACTCTTTGGATTCATTTTGCATTGGGACTGAGTTGTATTGTATTGTTCTGACTATACTCTGTTTAGCTGAATTGGTCGTATTAGCAGCTTACTGGTTGATGCACGTCTCCCTGGTAGTAGAGGAGTCCAACTCTGCAGTAGCTCTTAAAGAGGCTACTCTAAGAACAATCACAAGTCACAAAATACTGGTATATGAAGTACCGTGTAATGGTTGATATCGTCTGGTTGATATGTACTTATCCTTATCCTCATATGGCAATTCTCAGCAGCGTTTAAATAATACACCAATTTGTTTTAACTTATCCAAACTAATTTCTCTCTCTTTTACTAGCATTCGTGGTAAATTTAATGATCTTGAAACCTGTGTAAAGATACGTGTCTTCGGACATATTTGCCTTCTCTAAAGGAAATCTAGATAATTTCATCAGCATTGATGACTTCTTAATTTCTTGTTATCTGCGTCTTATCCGTTAGGGCTCCCTACACTATAGACATTTTTAGTCGTGTACCTTAACCCTTCTTTAACACTTGTTCACTCTTATAACTACCTTTTATTTCTTTATTGTTCTTTATCTTTACAGGATTGTTTTACAGGACAACCCTTCAACTGTTCTGCGTCAAAGACTTATCACAATTAGTTGAATTTCCATTAACATTTCCTGACAGAGGTAATACTACTATTCTTAATCTCTTTTTTATGCCTAGCCCTAAAATAACCCCAACATGTTTATTGAATCACTTTGCTTCACTGGGTCCTTCTAATCGCCTTGTGGTTACGGTTTCTGTCTCTTACTTCTCAAGGTACTAGGAATTCACCTAAACGTTTTGATACTAGTAAAGATAGACCAATTTGTCTTTTAATCAAGATTTTGTTCATCACAGTCTACTGCTAATTCCCTTTCTGCTATCATCAAATATAGTTACTTTGCCTTTGTTGTTTCTGACAGAGCAAGGGCTATAGCTCTTGACATTTCAAAAGCTTTCGAAAAGGTCTGTGACTCTGGTCCTACCTTAAGACTCAAGACATGGTTTTTCAGTTAAGATCCTGTTCATACTACTATATTAACCGAAATTTTAGTATTAAAGTTGTAGAAATGCTGTTCAACAAGCGAAGTCCTATCCTGGAGCAGATTGTGGGAGCGACCACAATCCGGTTGTATGTACAGTCAAACTGAAGCTTCGTAGGCTAAAACGTACAGCCCCAGAAGCAAAACTAGAGTGGAATCTCTTGCGTGAAAACCAAGAACTCAGAGAGAAATATGCAGCTGCAGTACAGAACCGGTTTGAAGTACTCGAGAGAGAAGGCAGCATGTGGGAAGTGCTAAAAGAAGCAATAGTAGAGTCAGCAAAAGAAGTCATCCAACCCAAGAAAAAAGAGAAAAAGCAAGCTTGGATGAAGCCAGAAATTTTGCAAAAGATGAGACAGAGACAGAAAATTCCAGAGAAAGATTCAATCCAATACAAAGCTTTGGATCGTGACATAAGAAACGAATGTAGAAAGGCGAAAGAAGCCTGGATAAATGAGAAATGTCTAGAGATTGAAAGCTGCAAGACTGCAGATCCTAGTTTCATGCATAAAAAGATTGGGGATTTGGTAGGAAAGAGACCCTGCTCTTCAAGTGGGTGCATTAAAGCAAAGGATGGACATATGATCATGGAGAAAGAAGAGTTGATGGAGCGTTGGGCAGAGTATGTTGACGAGTTGTTCATGGATGAAAGGGGAGGAAAACCAACCATCAGGAAGGTTATTGAAGGCCCTAGAATTCTATCATGTGAAGTGAAAGCGGCAATTAAGAAGATGAAGGCGAATAAAGCCATGGGTCCAGATGGAATCTGCATTGAGATGATAAAGGCACTCGAGGAATTTGGAATAAACAAAGTCACCGAACTACTCAACGATATATATGACAGCGGAGAAATCCCTTCGGATTTAACAAAATCTGTATTCATCGCCCTGCCCAAGAAACCAGGGGCTACCGAGTGCGAGCTCCACCGAACCATCAGTCTAATGAGTCATATAACTAAGATACTTATGCGAGTCATAATGGCAAGAGCAAGGAGAGCAATGAGGCCAGAGATAGGGAAACAGCAATTTGGTTTTGTCCAAGATGCTGGAACAAGAAACGCTATATTTGTGATGAGGATGCTGTCGGAACGAGCCATCGAAATGCAGAGGGATCTATACCTGTGTTTCATTGACTACTCAAAAGCATTTGATAAAGTGAAACACGAGTGTATGATAGAAATGATACAAGATCTAGACATAGATGGAAAAGATATAAGACTCATAAGAAACTTATACTGGGAGCAAACTGCGGGTGTGAGAGTGCAGAACGAGGTTGGTAAATACTGCAATATTCGAAGAGGTGTTAGACAAGGTTGTGTCTTCTCACCAGACCTATTTAATCTATACAGTGAAAACATCATGAGAAGTATCGAGGGAAAACATGGTTTTGTGATCGGAGGGTACAACTTGAATAATATACGATATGCTGACGACACGACGCTCATAGCCGACACTCCAGAGAAGCTACAACAACTGCTTGACACCGTTGTAGAGGAAAGTGGGGCAAGGGGTCTCAGTATCAATCGTCGGAAGACTTTTTGCATGACGGTTAGCAAAAGGAATGAGAATTTGAGCTGCAAAATATCAATAGATGGAGAAGACATTCAACAAGTAGATAAGTTTAATTATCTTGGCAGCATGATTACATCAGATGGAAGATGCATGGTAGAAATACGGAAACGAATTGCCACAGCAAAGGGGGTATTCCAGCGAATGTCTAAGATACTGAAAAACCAAACTATTTCCTTGAACACCAGGCTCCGAGTCCTCAACTGTTACGTAATCCCAGTGCTTACATACGGGAGTGAAAGTTGGACCATCACAGCAACCCTCGAAAAGAAGCTAGAAGCTGCAGAAATGTGGTTTCTACGCCGAATACTGCGGATTTCTTGGACAGAACACGTTACGAATGAAGATGTTTTGAGGAGAGCAGGATGCAAGAGAAAGCTGTTGTCCACCATTCGAAAAAGGCAGCTGTCCTTCCTAGGACATATAATGAGGAAAGAAGAGCTTGAGGAGTTGACGCTGACGGGAAAGATAGATGGGAAACGAGGCAGAGGACGACCAAGAACCAAGTATATGGGCAGTATTGCAGCATGGTCTACAAAGAGCGAGCTACAACTACTGAGGGCAGCGAAGGACAGATATCTGTGGAGAGCCATGATCGCCAACGTTCCTGGACACGGCACCTGAGGAGGAGGAGGTATGGCTGCTCATTCAGTAGTTACTTCGTTTGATATATTTGCCGACGACAATATAACTTATTCTTTCCTGGACAAACCATATCTCCTCCGAAGAGTTAAAGTGGGAAATCTTCTCGAGAATAATCTTTGCACTTATAAAAGGAAATAGTTACATTCAATACACAGGAAACTAACTATTTTTTATCGACTGTGACAGGAACCAAACTTTTCTATCAATAGTTATTAATGTCATTCAGCTACCTGAAAGTTTTGTTATTAGTTGTCTTAGCTTTCATTCTCTTCATTTGTTTGAAATGCTATGTTCAAGCCATTGCTAACACAGCTTCAATCCAAATTGTTTCTCGCTTTCTATCAGACACACAAATACTAAAAGAAAGCGTTCTATCCTTTAATATCTCTTCAATCCCAACATGTAATGAACATTGTTGCGACATCTGGACAGGACTAAGTAACAAGTGCGAACTCGGTACTCAGCCCTTTAGAACTTGAGATCCACGCTCATGACACCTAGATATGATGTTCCTCCACTACTCCCGCCCGTTAAACAATCAACACTGATTATGCATGTATCCAATTTTTTGTTTACATTTGTCATATAGAAATAACATCACCAAAAATAACATTGTTTTTTCTAAGATGAAACACTGGTTATTTTTTACAGTTTCCACCCAATAGATTCTGTATTTAAGGCTCTTTAATACAGCTTTGAGCTACAAATATAAGCTTGATTCAGAAATTATATGATAATATATTTCAAATACATCTATGCACCTAAGAACAAATGAAATGTATTTTTGAGTCGCAAGAGATTTTGTATTGGCCTTCATTTTCATTATTAAATAATTTGGCACTCATCCCTTACTCACCATTTAAGATTTGAATTTCGTCTGCTCCTGATATTTTTTTCCTGAGATACGGTGACAGCTTATTTGTTTAAAGTTAAACTTAATGGATTGAAAGCTATCGTACGTAACGTTGTAAGGGTAGGTAGATTACTGTTGAGCTTTTTGTTTTGTTGAACATGTATCAATACCTTAATGAATTTCACGTTTAGTTTTCTCAGCAAATTTTTTTTGAGATTATATTTTATCTCCGTATCCCATATTTTTCCTAGTCTTTGAAAACATCCTTAATTTGTGATCTCACTGTGATTCTTCTTCTTCTTTATCTTTCGGCTGCTCCCTGTTAGGTGTCGCCACAGCGGATCATACGCTTCCATTTGCTGGGGTCAGCAGCATCTTCCCTTCTCACTCCCATCCCCCTCATGTCCTCTTTTATTACATCCATGCAGCGTCTCCTTGGCCTTCCTTTTCCTCCTCCCTAACAGATTCATGTCTATCATTCTCCTCCCAATGTAGTTCTCACTGTAACTCACTATCCAAAATTATTGAATAAGTAGTGCATGACTCATAAACAATCTTGGATCGAATAAATTGCTGTCCAACAATCAATTTGATTTTCGGAAAAATGAGTCTAGAGAATCAGCAGTAGTCTTATTGGTCGATTTACTCCAAAAAGCTTTTGATAAAAGTGAGCTCCTTGGATGTTTTTTCTTGGACCTCAGTAAGGCTTTCAGCACCATCAACCAGCCAAAGAATTTCGCAAAACGTCCTAATTATGAAATTTACTGCACAAAAATGGTGTGGTTGACGGATTACGTAAATAGACAGTGTGTCTCAGTAGCACTCTATTGGTTGAATGTCGTAGGACCTGCAGTGTACTGCAAGGCTCCATTCTTGAACTGTTGCTTTTACTCATTACTACGAAGTTAAAACACTCGTGCAAATTGACGTACGCTGAGCACGCAGCCATTTATTTCAGTCATCAAGATTTCTATGTTATTGAAAACGAGCTCAATGATGCAGTTGAAGGTTTTGCTGAAGTCTGATACAGTAATATGATCCCTAGTCTCAAAGCATGAAAATCAGAGTACGTGCTATTTAATACCTCTAAAAGTACGAGCTAGAGAAACCAGCTGTCAAATCTACTTTCAAACGTTCCAATGTTCACCACATTCATTTTCAAATATACTTTGGGGAACACGACCACAAATAAGCTCAGTATCAACCAGTGTAACAAAATCGTTGAAAGTTCTTAAGTCGCCTCAGTCTCTTGCACAAATTATATCATAATGGACACAAAATCACCTACAACGATTTTTAATGCAACACGTTTTAGTCAATAAAGCATCCTATCAATGAAATTAGGTAGCAATCAGGAGACAAAGTTGGCAAGTTTAACTGACAGCGCCAAAAATAATCAGTTCAAGGGACAGCGAAATATCTATCAGAAAAACCGATAATTACACAAAGTTTACGCCTGTTTTTGTTTTTTTTACAAATGCTTAGATAAATCGATGTATTCAAACTTTCACTATTATTTTGCTTACAAGAGTGGTTCCCAACCAGGGGTGCGAGATCACATTTTAAGGAAGGGGGGAATCCTTGGGTTTGGCAAATTAGCAATAAATAAACATTCAAATAAATTTCTTTATTATTTTTGCTGGTTGTTGACATCGGGCAACTTGTTTTTGGCGGACGGATCTGTGTTCATACCGCAGCTCCAGAGCCCTAATACAACCGGTAATATACAACCAATATTAATATTGGTTAAACTTTTAGATAAAAGTCATAAAATTTTATCTTTGATCTTTTGGATAACTTATATAGTTGTTCCGGTAACAGACCGGATTAAATTAGTTTTAGTTTAGCAGGTTTTCTTTTGGTTTTTCTTTGTTGGTTTTTTTTGTTTAGCGTCATTTTTCTCTAAAAAGTGGGGCTCAGACGGTGCCCTTCAAAAGGACTTGGATTTGGCCGTGAGGAATTCCTTGGCCGGATGCTCTTTCTGACACCAACCAATGGACTTTTACTTTGTGAAGTTCCAAAGTCGCCCGCTCGGGAATCAAATCCGGAATTCTTGGTTACAGTTGCACTAATCATTAAGCCACGCCTCCTCAAAGTTAAATTTCGGCAGCACTACGCCAAATAGCGATCTATTCAAATTTCTGTTATACAAAATGATCAACTGTTCTGAAGTTGTACCCAACTGATTTCAGCTCAGGATATATTGTTTTGTTTAAAATGAAATGAAATAAGAGGTTGCAGACATGCGAGGTTCATTGATATTTTGTTATAGTGGAAACGCGAGTATCACATTCTTTTTATGAACAAAGATGTGTTTCCACATCAGAGAGTCGGTCTAAAAGGTTTTGGTGAGTTTTATGAAGCTGTTATATTAGTAATTATATTGAAGTTGGTTATTAGATTGGTAAGTTAATCATCTTTTCTCCGACTTTTTACAGGTTGCTAAACCTTCACCGTGTCCAAAAAGGAGCTGGAATGATGACTGTGTGCGATTTTGCTTTCACTTGCATGCAAAATGCTGAATTGCAAAAATCTCAGTGCATACTTTACAACCCTGAGTTTTCCAACAAAAATATGAAGCCACCAAAGCTACAAAATTATTCAATAACAAGCATAGAGGCGGTTTTTGTTGCAGGCCAGTATTTTGAAAAACTTAAAACTAAAAGAGCCCGTTTTAAATCTGAAGGAAATCTTCCAAGATTGGGTTTTGTTTCTGTTGACAAGTTACAGCTACTGGTTTATCGCCATACCAACAGAGAAGAGCTTATCAAGCCGTGTGGATTAGAAATGGCAATAACTGTTCTGGGTCAAGAAGCCAAAAAAAGCTAAAATTATTGCCGTTATCAAACAAAATCTTTCACACTCAAAGTGGTGAGTTGAGTGAGGATATTTTGGATTTATTTATCTCGGATTTCAGGTCTAGTTCTCTGAAAATCGTTCTTGATACAGTTTCATGCATCAGTTGGATGAATCATCTGATGTATCAAACTGCAGTCAACTTAGTACATTGGCTAGTATGTCAAAGATGGTATTGTGAAAGAAGATTTTCTAGTTTATAAAGAGCTGAAAACAACCAGACAAGGAAAAGATATTATCGTTTCATAAATGACTTGTTTGCCAAACATGGTCTAGGTATCCAAGCTATTGGCTCTATGTGCGCTGGTATTCCTGTAATGCTAGGAAATAAATTTGGATTTTCTGCACCGACAAAGAGGGAGATTCCGCATTTGCAAGTCATCCATTGTTACCTACACCGTCATCCTTTAGCAGAAAAAACATTGCCTCCAAGGTTGGAAAAAGTACTTGACACACATAAAGGTCATCAGCTGGATTGGGGGTTGTGCTCTCAACCGCCGAATCTTTAAGTTTTTTGTGAAGATATGGGAAATGAACATACAGTTTTGCTTTTCAACAAGGAAGTCTGCCGCCTCTCACAAGGGCGAGCTTTAACCCGCTTCTTCGAACTCCCGGAAGAAATCAAAGTTTTGTGGAGGAATGTGACTATGATCTGGTTTGTGAATTAGAACCACATTAGTTTATGGAAATCCTAGCTTATTTGGCTGATATTTTCACTCGTATGATCGAACCGAGCTTCTCTATTCGTGAAAGTTATGAGAATATCTAAATGTTGCGAAAAGTTGAAAGCTCTTAAAGACAATTTACCTCTCTGGCTTCGACAGTTGGAAAGAGGTCATCTTTCAACTTTTCGATCACTTGAAGAAACAAATTGGGTATGTCTCTTCCATTGAATATCCAGTTCCTAGTGTGTGTGAAGATATTGTAGCTCATTTAAAAGTGCTGTCAAAATCACTTGATGAATATCTTGCAGCTGGTGAGCTGAATATTTCAGGAGGATTGATCATGAATCCATACTCCTACAATTTGGATAAAACGTTGGATGGTGACAACCGGAAGGAAGACCTTATAGATTTGCGGACAAATCTTGGTCTTAAAATGCAACCTGAACGGAAGACTTATTGGAGTATTTGTATTCAGCAATGAATATGTTTCAAGACCTTGAAAAAGTACTTAGTGTCCTAATCCCACCTGCGACCACATACTTGGTGAATCTGGATTTAGTTTTCTTTTGTCAATCAAGACAAAATCTAGAAATCGCAAAAATCCATTGACAGACGCGGATCGCTACCTACATCAAACAATCACATTTTGACATAGCCAAGAATCAGGAACAAAAATTTAATTAGATTTAAATTTTACATTTTTGATGCAAAGTTCTTAATGTTAGATTTTGATTATTGTACACAATTTTGTACTGTTTGATTTACACTTAAAATAAACGAAGAGCGAATCTTTTTAAACTATATGTTCGAATTGAAGTTGGTTATGACGGATTTCTCATTTTTTCTTTCTTTTCATGTCATTTAAAAATTAGTTTACAAAAACCTGTTGCTTATATTGAGTATAAATTGTTTCATTTATGGCATGAGATATTTTTTGTAAAAATATTTAAAACCTACTCGTCAACATCAAGAAATTCATTTTCAGTCATTCAAAAATCTGGTTCAATCCCTGGGGCTATTGGATCAAAAACGTTGTGGGACTCATCTAGAACAACTCCATTCCTTTGTTGACCGTTTCGTATGACGCCAGCAATTCTAACGAGCTTCAGAAAAAGTTCCACCCAAGGAATTGTTATATATCGGACCGCTCTGTAATTGTAATTGTCTTTCCGCCACTTTCTTACAAGTAAATTAAATGGAAGTGATGAGCTTAAAAACGGCTAAGTTGGCTAAGTCGCTTGAAACATGGATTTGGACTATCACAACAAAGCTTGTGGAAGAATTGGGGAGGTTCCTCAAGAAACAGTTTTTGATGGCATTGGAAAAGCAAGGGAAATTGTAAAAACTTAAACAAAGAAGGCATACATAACAAGATGACTTTTTTTCCAACTGATGCCTGATCGGTCATTTGCAAGCATAGAGTACACGAGAGGACAGGATCTGACACAAGAAACTGCTTGTGATAAGAAAATCGAGGTGTCTTCATCCTTTCCAGTAAAAAAATTTTGCATGGACTATCTTGCAGCTACATATTATAACAACAAAAATAAATGACATATGATGTTTTCTCTGAATGAATCAGAGTTTGAAAGAAGCATGGCAATAGCGAGCAAAAGAGGACTCCTGTTGGTAGATAATGCCGTATTTTTCGAACCAGTTTCGCTAACACCACAGCTCACTAAAGAGCTGTAACCATGTGATGTAAGAATCATCAAGGCATTCAAGCCAATTTTTACAATAATGTGTCCTTTAACCTCAAAAAACCTTGTGCTTCCTTTTTACTGAGAATGTTGTTTGAAATGGAGATATTTTGCTTTCGAATCTTTGCCAACCACGTCATATGCCTGGATACATACCTCCAACTGCCCTTGTTATTATTTCATTCACCACTTTACATTTCTCCCTGAAAAAGGTTTCCCCTTGTGTTCAGCAGTACAGTTGGTTAGCGTACTGAGAATAACAACTACAGGTAACACTTTCAAATTTTAAAGATAACAAAGTATTGAAGCACACACCCAAGAGGATTTGCCTCAATTTGCCGTGCACACAAATTTAGTCCGACCAATCAAAATCGAAAACAGCCGTCAATAATAGTGAAAATGCGGACTAACCGTTATTTCCGAGCCCAATATATAAAAGGAATTTTCTCTTTGAAATGAATGAAGTTCTCCACTTTAAGACAGCCATCTGAATGAGAAAAGCTTCCATATTTAAAGAGTGAAAATTCAAAGCAAATATGGTCAGTGAATTCGTCAAGGATACACATCCATCTTCTTCATTTGGATGCCCCGATATTTCTATTTCTTGAGGTCAATGAAAAATGAAAAAAAACAATGGTGAAATGATAGAAATCAAAGCGATGTTTTCTGATGAAAAAATTATCAGAGGGTGTCTGAACCATTTTTGCTGAACATCAGACCTCTCAAGGTTAACGAAACAAGTTTCAATGATCAATGAAGGACAAAAGATGAATGGCGATTTATCAGAGTTGGCCTACGAAAATAAATTCGTTTCAACAAAATTAGTGGTGGAAGGAGAGGTCGGCGTTATCCCCGTTGGGCAGCATTATAACGAGGTTTGACTTTATAAGGGAGTCCTTGCTTGTTTTAGACTACTGTTATCTTTAGTTTGCATTATCTGGGAGAGGAAATTGTAAACGCCAAAGTCTGTGTGCCAGAACAAGGCACAACGATCCTTTGCAGACAGCAATTTGGTCAACAGATTACAGTCCTATCAATAAGGTCTGGAGTTTGATAAAATAACTTTTTAAGAGAGTGAATCTAAAACCAAAACTTGTAAAGAGTTGGTTTTGCAACCACTGCAAGTACAGACAGCTGTCCAAAGATACGCCCATGCAACAAAGTTTAATATGCAGCAATGCATTGAACACCTTCATACGAAACAAAAATCTCTGCTATGGCACAAAAACATCAAAACAGATGCCCTTCTGTTTCTCTGCCCACTAATGCCTATCATCATAAATGCAAACTATCAGACGAAAGCTCAGAAGTAGTACTTTCCTTAAACCTCGTTTTTTCAAATTTCAATGTTTTAGGAAACTGTATAACATGCAGAAACTGCAGTTATTCTCATTTTGGTTGAAAACATCCTAGGTATATGCTATAAGAACCAGCGGTAAATATTTCTCTTTGGCACCGTTCTTTGTCCATATTCTTCATGCAGATAAGACAGTAGCCACTTCTAAGGAAAAGGCATCATTGTAAAGATATTTTGTATTGACAAATCTATGGAAGACCTCCAAGCTATAGTAATAGCTATGGTCATTTGTTATGTCATGAGTAGCCATGTAATACACAACACTTCCTTTCCTCTGCAGAAAGAAATATAGAGCATCAGGTACCTTCAAAAGTACAGTGTGTCTATCAGGTTTTCCTATGTTCTGTATCAACCCCCATCCAACCAAACACGCCCTGGCATAGTAAAAGCGCTAAAAACAGATCAATATAACTAACTGACAAGCTATTATCAGCAAGAGTAGTCACCTCAATAGTAAAAATTTACCCACAAATGAGCCTGAAACCTGAATCCTTTAATGAACCACCCCTCCCCCCCAAAAACCCCCCCTCTTCTGCCGCTTAGTTGGTTAGCTTAGCAATTATTAACCAAACGCAAAGGTTTTTGAGGCGGGGGTGGGCAATTTGGGGGTTTTTGGTGCCTCTGCATAAACATTCTTGACAGAAACAGCCAGATGGTCAACAACGCAACACAAGGTTCAAAACTTGTGGTCTAGCCTAAGTAAAGTTGCATTTCAGATTATCACACCGAGTCACAGTAAATGATATTAGCCACTTGGTTTGCCAAAGCATCACCAAGAAAATGCCTTGCACAGCACTATAACATGACCAGAATCAGCTTCCTTTGAATTTTGACAAAAAATGGATGGGATTGCCAAAAGCCATTGTTTCTCAAACATTATTAAGTCTTGGGAAAAAACCAAGCTGTACATAAGTTGGCAGTTAGTGAAATTACGAGCTTTGTTTTGAGAATAACAAAATTATTTATTGATAATTAGAGATTTCAAGGGTAATAAAAAAGAACTGGAATTACAGGTGCTGTAATCATTTAAGCCTATTTTTGTTGACCATTTGTTTTTGTTGAAGCCTTTGTTTTTGTCTAAGTGCCATGCACTTTCTAAATAATAAGGAAAAAATCTAACATTACCAGACTTTGTCTGGAAATAAAATTTGCAAAAAAACAAACACGCAAAATATTTTCCATTGGCTTTGTGCGTTATTAATATTGTCTAGGGAAGGAAACCATCACATTCCGTTTAGTGACTGTTATCAGAAGTTAAGATATTTGTAAGCAAAGCAATCATAAAAAAAACCACCATGCCTGATATTTTTGTTACACTATAAGATCTGTAATCGTAAAGATGAAAATACTTTTATTGTGTACATCAAATTACACTACATACAGAAGTTTTGTTACAATTTCGACACTATGACAATGAACTGGACCACACAAACCAACTAGTGAGCTCGAAGGTTAAAACAAGGGCTCAAGATGTTTGCAAGGTTGGTTCTACATAACACACCCACCTAAAAAGTTGCCAACATTTCATTTTCAACACATGTACAGGGTCTTCATATCAATCACATCATTGTATGGTAGTCTTCTTATCGTATACTGGTTCGCTGTCACATTATTTCAACTAATAATTTAAATCATGTCCAGAAGTTTATATATCTACAGGTACAAGCTTTCATTTACATAGCACAATGTTAAGACCTTGTTACAACTACAGTACACATACTGACATTTATGAACAAAAACGCTTACTCCAAAAAAAGTAAGGCCATTGGATAATTCAAGTGTTTCATGCATTTTTATAGTACAATGCATCTTGTGGCCTTTAGCTTTTCTATTATGACAATCAAAAGTTCGATATTCACAGCAGTAGTTAACAGTCACGCTGCTGAACTCTACATGAAGCTTGTTCAACCAATGACTTTCAATGAATGTATCTCAACTACTTTCAATAGTGTCCGTTGGGAACAAGAGCCAAAATAAGTGTGCTCTGGGATATTAGTGTGCAGAGGATGAAGTTGAAAATTACAAAACATAACGAAAACCGGTCTTGGTATATTTGCGTCACCTTTTCCATGCAACTTTGAGGAAAGCATTAATTTCTGACTTCCTCAAGCATCATGGCTTTCATTAACTAAAAAAAAATTACGGGTAGAATACTCGAACACGTGACGTACAAACTAATAAATCGTCATCAAAAAACTTTGTCTCGATAACCACGTTTCCACTGAAATGAAAAAAGAAAACGTTAAATAATTAATACAAACAAAACTACCAACACTTGCGAATGAAATAATTTTCACTTCAATTACATTCAAGGTGGTCAATACTTCACCTTCAAAGAACTTTGTCATTAAATCAATTAAACTTGGCTTGACGGTTACACAAACTCAAGCCGGAAAGTTGAACAGAGCAGTATTTGGCATGATGTTTGGTAGTCGTATGACTGGTAGTAAGAAACAATTCACTTATTGCTTTTTTGGTTAATTGGGATAAGGCAGTATTTGGCACGATTTTTGGTAGCCGTGTGACTGGTAGTAAGAAACAATTCACTAAATGCTGTTTAACAATAACCGTAGTATTGTTAACTTTTTTTGGACACCCTTTGGCCCACAATAGAAATAGGTGCTTAAGTAGTAAGGGATAAGAATTGTAGGTGGGATTGGAAAAATTGAATTTTTGTGTCATGTTCGTGCGCCAAAAAAGTTCTTGTGAATACTTTCGTTTTACTTGAGACATCATCAGACCGTAAATGAAAAAACAGTAATCAGCATTTTGATGTGACAACAAAAACGTTGAACTGGCAGAACAATGAAAACAACTTAAAATATGCATGCCTCACGGAGACATAATGGTTTTGTCAAGTGTCAAATAGTGCAAGGAAACTACAGGCTGTACAAAATGGAAAATAAGGATGCGATTTTTAAAACACAAGTTAAAAAATAAAAGTAAATACAGGCTCAGTAAAATGTCAAGTATTATCAATATCAATATTCAGGACGTATGTTAATAGCAATATTTGTAAATACTGAAATATTTATCCTGTATAAAAATTATTTATAATAATAATAATAATAATAATAATAATAATAATAA
>RDPX01000078.1:599149-633537 GCA_003991215.1 Morbakka virulenta | reverse complement strand
TCAAACATTATTAAGTCTTGGGAAAAAACCAAGCTGTACATAAGTTGGCAGTTAGTGAAATTACGAGCTTTGTTTTGAGAATAACAAAATTATTTATTGATAATTAGAGATTTCAAGGGTAATAAAAAAGAACTGGAATTACAGGTGCTGTAATCATTTAAGCCTATTTTTGTTGACCATTTGTTTTTGTTGAAGCATTTGTTTTTGTCTAAGTGCCATGCACTTTCTAAATAATAAGGAAAAAATCTAACATTACCAGACTTTGTCTGGAAATAAAATTTGCAAAAAAACAAACACGCAAAATATTTTCCATTGGCTTTGTGCGTTATTAATATTGTCTAGGGAAGGAAACCATCACATTCCGTTTAGTGACTGTTATCAGAAGTTAAGATATTTGTAAGCAAAGCAATCATAAAAAAAACCACCATGCCTGATATTTTTGTTACACTATAAGATCTGTAATCGTAAAGATGAAAATACTTTTATTGTGTACATCAAATTACACTACATACAGAAGTTTTGTTACAGTTTCGACACTATGACAATGAACTGGACCACACAAACCAACTAGTGAGCTCGAAGGTTAAAACAAGGGCTCAAGATGTTTGCAAGGTTGGTTCTACATAACACACCCACCTAAAAAGTTGCCAACATTTCATTTTCAACACATGTACAGGGTCTTCATATCAATCACATCATTGTATGGTAGTCTTCTTATCGTATACTGGTTCGCTGTCACATTATTTCAACTAATAATTTAAATCATGTCCAGAAGTTTATATATCTACAGGTACAAGCTTTCATTTACATAGCACAATGTTAAGACCTTGTTACAACTACAGTACACATACTGACATTTATGAACAAAAACGCTTACTCCAAAAAAAGTAAGGCCATTGGATAATTCAAGTGTTTCATGCATTTTTATAGTACAATGCATCTTGTGGCCTTTAGCTTTTCTATTATGACAATCAAAAGTTCGATATTCACAGCAGTAGTTAACAGTCACGCTGCTGAACTCTACATGAAGCTTGTTCAACCAATGACTTTCAATGAATGTATCTCAACTACTTTCAATAGTGTCCGTTGGGAACAAGAGCCAAAATAAGTGTGCTCTGGGATATTAGTGTGCAGAGGATGAAGTTGAAAATTACAAAACATAACGAAAACCGGTCTTGGTATATTTGCGTCACCTTTTCCATGCAACTTTGAGGAAAGCATTAATTTCTGACTTCCTCAAGCATCATGGCTTTCATTAACTAAAAAAAATTTACGGGTAGAATACTCGAACACGTGACGTACAAACTAATAAATCGTCATCAAAAAACTTTGTCTCGATAACCACGTTTCCACTGAAATGAAAAAAGAAAACGTTAAATAATTAATACAAACAAAACTACCAACACTTGCGAATGAAATAATTTTCACTTCAATTACATTCAAGGTGGTCAATACTTCACCTTCAAAGAACTTTGTCATTAAATCAATTAAACTTGGCTTGACGGTTACACAAACTCAAGCCGGAAAGTTGAACAGAGCAGTATTTGGCATGATGTTTGGTAGTCGTATGACTGGTAGTAAGAAACAATTCACTTATTGCTTTTTTGGTTAATTGGGATAAGGCAGTATTTGGCACGATTTTTGGTAGCCGTGTGACTGGTAGTAAGAAACAATTCACTAAATGCTGTTTAACAATAACCGTAGTATTGTTAACTTTTTTTGGACACCCTTTGGCCCACAATAGAAATAGGTGCTTAAGTAGTAAGGGATAAGAATTGTAGGTGGGATTGGAAAAATTGAATTTTTGTGTCATGTTCGTGCGCCAAAAAAGTTCTTGTGAATACTTTCGTTTTACTTGAGACATCATCAGACCGTAAATGAAAAAACAGTAATCAGCATTTTGATGTGACAACAAAAACGTTGAACTGGCAGAACAATGAAAACAACTTAAAATATGCATGCCTCACGGAGACATAATGGTTTTGTCAAGTGTCAAATAGTGCAAGGAAACTACAGGCTGTACAAAATGGAAAATAAGGATGCGATTTTTAAAACACAAGTTAAAAAATAAAAGTAAATACAGGCTCAGTAAAATGTCAAGTATTATCAATATCAATATTCAGGACGTATGTTAATAGCAATATTTGTAAATACTGAAATATTTATCCTGTATAAAAATTATTTATAATAATAATAATAATAATAATAATAATAATAATAAAATAATAATAATAATAATAATAATAATAATAATAATAATAATAGTAGTAGTAGAAAAGAAGGAACATATGACAATAATCATTGACATAACAGTTCCGGCGGATGTGAACGTGGCAGAGAAGGAGAGAAAAAAAGTAGAAAAGTATCAAGATCTGAAAAGAGAAATAAAAAGACTGTGGAAACTGAAGAAGGTAGAAGTTGTCCCTGTTGCTATTGGAGCTATGAAATCTGTGACCAAAGGATTTGAAAAGTGGGTTGAAAAGCTTGGGATTCAATGCAATTTAGGAGTACTTCAAAAGACTACGTTGTTGGGAACAGCCAGGATTTTGCGAAAAGTACTGGAGTTTTGAGAAAGAAAATGCTGGTAGCCCATGGTCATTTGTTATGACCCGCCTGTCAGCATATAACTCGGCAATAAGAACAGCAAATGACAAAATGTGAAAAAAAAAATATAATAATAATAATCCTTCTTTGATCACTTCGTTATCAGCAACAAATTTAATTCTCTTTTTTTAGTTGTCTCTTTGTTTCCTGAACGCTTGTTTTTCCTTTCAAATTTTTATGTTTTATTTTACCCCTGTATTATTAGTAAGAACTCCTATTTTTTCACTTATCTTTTTTTTTCTCTTAAGGCCTTCATCTTGTTAGGGTGGGATCTAAAGACTTAACTCCTCACCTGTTATTCAATTACTATTTGAAGTGGATCCAAGTAACGTGCATCTATGTTGCTTAGCTGCCAGATTTGAAGTGAAAACTTTAAATTTCCCCTCGGGGAGTTAAGTCTTTGCATGGATGTGGTTTGTCATGTTCTTTTTCATTTTCATTAGATCATTAATCCACGCGTCTTCTTCCAAATTAAGTGAGTCGTTATTCCCCAGCACTAACAGCTAAACTAATGACATCCCTGCATAGTCTCAAGTTAGGAATACAAAAGAGGTTAATACAGTAGGGGTTGGAAAAGGCTATTAAACCCAATAAAGGAGACCACTGGATTGAGTAAGGCCTGGGTGCTAAATTATTAGCAATTTAATTGCGCGAGGTTGGCCAAGCGTCTATTCCAGACCTGTAAGTATTTTGCTAACATAGTATAACTGGGTCCAATCACAGGTGGTTAATGAACATGTGACTTTTGTAGAAAAAACACTTTTGATGCTCTAAGTATTCAATACAAATTGCTAAAAAAACAATAGTTCAAGGAAAATTACTTGACTTCACAACATCTTGCCCTTATGGCTTCCTCATTTATGCTCGAAGACGGCAAAAGTGAGAAACTGCATAAAGGCAAAACTGTTGGAAGATGGACAATACAAACTTTCCCTCCAATAATCAACCAACTGAATCAAGTTCGGTAATTAATAACGCAAATTTGNAACAAAAACGTTGAACTGGCAGAACAATGAAAACAACTTAAATATGCATGCCTCACGGAGACATAATAGTTTTGTCAAGTGTCAAATAGTGCAAGGAAACTACAGGCTGTACAAAATGGAAAATAAGGATGCGATTTTTAAAACACAAGTTAAAAAATAAAAGTAAATACAGGCTCAGTAAAATGTCAAGTATTATCAATATCAATATTCAGGACGTATGTTAATAGCAATATTTGTAAATACTGAAATATTTATCCTGTATAAAAATTATTTATAATAATAATAATAATAATAATAATAATAATAATAAAATAATAATAATAATAATAATAATAATAATAATAATAATAATAGTAGTAGTAGAAAAGAAGGAACATATGACAATAATCATTGACATAACAGTTCCGGCGGATGTGAACGTGGCAGAGAAGGAGAGAAAAAAAGTAGAAAAGTATCAAGATCTGAAAAGAGAAATAAAAAGACAGTGGAAACTGAAGAAGGTAGAAGTTGTCCCTGTTGCTATTGGAGCTATGAAATCTGTGACCAAAGGATTTGAAAAGTGGGTTGAAAAGCTTGGGATTCAATGCAATTTAGGAGTACTTCAAAAGACTACGTTGTTGGGAACAGCCAGGATTTTGCGAAAAGTACTGGAGTTTTGAGAAAGAAAATGCTGGTAGCCCATGGTCATTTGTTATGACCCGCCTGTCAGCATATAACTCGGCAATAAGAACAGCAAATGACAAAATGTGAAAAAAAAAATATAATAATAATAATCCTTCTTTGATCACTTCGTTATCAGCAACAAATTTAATTCTCTTTTTTAGTTGTCTCTTTGTTTCCTGAACGCTTGTTTTTCCTTTCCAATTTTTATGTTTTATTTTACCCCTGTATTATTAGTAAGAACTCCTATATTTTTCACTTATCTTTTTTTTCTCTTAAGGCCTTCATCTTGTTAGGGTGGGATCTAAAGACTTAACTCCTCACCTGTTATTCAATTACTATTTGAAGTGGATCCAAGTAACGTGCATCTATGTTGCTTAGCTGCCAGATTTGAAGTGAAAACTTTAAATTTCCCCTCGGGGAGTTAAGTCTTTGCATGGATGTGGTTTGTCATGTTCTTTTTCATTTTCATTAGATCATTAATCCACGCGTCTTCTTCCAAATTAAGTGAGTCGTTATTCCCCAGCACTAACAGCTAAACTAATGACATCCCTGCATAGTCTCAAGTTAGGAATACAAAAGAGGTTAATACAGTAGGGGTTGGAAAAGGCTATTAAACCCAATAAAGGAGACCACTGGATTGAGTAAGGCCTGGGTGCTAAATTATTAGCAATTTAATTGCGCGAGGTTGGCCAAGCGTCTATTCCAGACCTGTAAGTATTTTGCTAACATAGTATAACTGGGTCCAATCACAGGTGGTTAATGAACATGTGACTTTTGTAGAAAAAACACTTTTGATGCTCTAAGTATTCAATACAAATTGCTAAAAAAACAATAGTTCAAGGAAAATTACTTGACTTCACAACATCTTGCCCTTATGGCTTCCTCATTTATGCTCGAAGACGGCAAAAGTGAGAAACTGCATAAAGGCAAAACTGTTGGAAGATGGACAATACAAACTTTCCCTCCAATAATCAACCAACTGAATCAAGTTCGGTAATTAATAACGCAAATTTGAACCAAACTTTCCAAACCAACAACAGGTAAACTTTATTTTCATTATTTTAATTCTTGATATCAGATTCTTGATATCAGAAAATCCTGTTTGGGTGGTGCGAAACTTTACAGGCAAAGATAATCCTTTCCCTTTTCCTACTTAAGACTGCAAGTAATTTGTTGACACAGAAAGACTGGGTCCAATTACAGGTGGTTAATGAATATGTGACTTTTGCAGAAAAACCATTTTTGATGCTCTAACTATTCAATACAAATTGCTATAAACCAATACTTCAAGGAAAATTTTTATTTGACTTCACAATATTTTGTCCTTACAGGTTCCTCATTTATGCTCAAAAACGGCAAAAGTGAGGAAATGCATAAAGGCAAAATTGTTGGAAGATAGACAACACAAACTTTCCCTCCAACAATCAACCAAATGAATTAAGTTTGGAAATTAATAATGCAAATTTGAACCAAGCTTTCAAACCCAACAACAGGTAAACTATGTCTTCATTATTTAAATCCTTGATATCAGACTATATCACTGAGTGGTGCGAAACTTTACTAGCAGAGATAATCCTTTTCCTACCTAGCCCTCAGATTCAGCAAACGCCATCTGGGCTTGGTTTTGTTTAGATCCAAGTAATAGGTCTAGAAATGGCCTGGGAGCTTAAACTGCATTAATAATTAAAGCAAATTTTGATGGAAACAATTTTCTAACAGCAAAATACTCCGTTAAAATACATCATGCTAAGCTACAGCTGGAATATACATATTCCTGGCTCGTAAAAAGTTAGAATAAAAGCAGGTACAAATATTAAAACAACCTGACTTTAATGAGACGTAGTATTTTTGTGTAATTCACCACAACTTGCCACAATCAGAAATTAATAATTTACAATTCTGGCAATGATAGAAAACTAGTTTCCAGGCGGGTTTTTTTGGCTATCATTGATGGCTCATTAATAAAAACTCTACATTATTAACAAAGCTAATACTTACTTCAGAACATTTGCTGGCATCATTTGATCTTCTGGTGCTGCTTCTATAAGTGACTGCCATGTATTAGTTGATTCTGGGATTACAAAACCGAAGTCGAAGCACCATTCTGTAAAACAAAAATGCTACTTATAGCAAACAAATTGTTATTTGTATGCAATAAACATCGTGGCATAAATCCATTTCAATTAATCAAACCAACAATGCATTTATCATTTTACTGATAATATATTTCGAGAAAGATTATCTCATTATCAGATCCAAAAGAATATAAAAACAGCTTAAAAACAGTATAATCCATCCCAGTCTAGATTTGTTGAGGGGGTTTAGTAGAGACTTAGTAAAAACGAGAAATAGTAATGCAAATGATTGTCGTAAAAAAAAGTGAAGTAAATAACATTTACACCCGAAAAGCGCGCATTTATTTCAAAGACATCACACACACACACACACAATATATATATTTATAAATCCAGTAAAGCATACAAAATAACTAGACAAATTTAGCAGTTACTACTAGTTTCATGTTTTCTTAACAATCTTCAAACTGCAATGAATTACTACATCATTTCGTGTATTATAAAGATGCATGGTAATTATGGAACACTCAATAGAACACTCGATAGAATTATGGAACACTCAGGCAAACAATGGCTATGCACGATGGTCAATTACATACCGCGCACTGACAAACAATGTCGCTTCCCCTCGCGTGGGAGTGTGTAAAAATGTTCATAGCATGATGCTTACGGGGTCTATTTGACATTTCCGATAATATATTTATTACGGTGGCGACATTTACTAATCAGTTCGTTGCGTTTATTCAAAAGCTGCTCAGAGTCTGATTTTATTATGCATATTTTTTCGCATAAGCACAAGTCACAACGTCTAGTACCACAAACATAGGGGAATGTTTTAACAGCTATTGACCAATTAATTTTAAACGGTGCTTTATCATCCTTTAGTTTCCATACTAACTTAGAAAGTTCGGTATCATTCTGGTAGGAGCGATTACGGAACGATTTAGTGTGGTTGTTGTATCGATATTTAAATTCGCTTTCTGATGTGCCATAATACGTAAATAAATTATCTTGAGTAACTACTTCAGCTTTGTACACAATGTTTGTAGATAAACAACTACCATTGAGAGGACAGTTCTCCTTATTCCTGCAGTTGCAAGGTCTTGTTTCTTCTTTGAACTCATTATTAATAATTTTGTTGTTATGCTTTTTAATTATGCGTGACATGTTAGGTGTACAAGAATAGCTTAACTTAAGGGTGTTGCGATTAAATATCTTGTGCAATTTGTTATCTTTTTGGAAATGTTTGTTAATTAAACTCAAGAAAAGTTTTCCATAATTCTATCGAGTGTTCTATTGAGTGTTCCATAATTACCATGCATCTTTATAATACACGAAATGATGTAGTAATTCATTGCAGTTTGAAGATTGTTAAGAAAACATGAAACTAGTAGTAACTGCTAAATTTGTTTAGTTATTTTGTATGCTTTACTGGATTTATAAACGCTCTGGAAACATTGAGCACTCTCAATGAACATTAGTATACTTTACTAATATTACTATATATATATATATATATATATATATATATATATTTCCAGGAATATCTAAGATATTTCAGTAAAAGCCTTGGCTAAAGTAGCAAAAAGCTGGCTGCATTAAAACATTCACGACATAACAGTGAGTCCTTTAAGCAATCCAAAATGAGTTCCGGGCATAACTTTCATTCAAGTATGGCATTAACAGATGGGGAAAACATTGACATTACACTAAAAGCTTTGGAATGGCTTTAAAAGTATTGTATTTGAATGTATTTGTAACCCATTAACTGTAGAAATTCCATAAACTTCTTCATATCCCATTTATCTCACTGTGTGTAGAACATGAATAAAATCAAATCCATTCCTTGTCAGTCATTGTTACTGTCATCACTAATTTCCAAAATATCTGCAGTTTAAAGGTGCAGGGGTGAAAGGCTATTTATAAAGGTGCACTAATTTCACAATCGTTGAAGACATTTAAAAAAAACCCTGTTTCGACCGTTTATCTGACGAATTTTAAAACTATATTACTTTATAAGGTGTTTTAAAAACTAATAGCATCTAACCTGTTCAGTAAACTACAATGTTGGTAATAAAAAACGGAAAGCCAGGGGTGTACGTTTGTATGGTTGGCGACTTTTCAGCAACAATTATTGCCAAGTATTATAACAATTGGTTGCTCATTTTCTTGGGCCGAAAAGTTCAAGCCAACCTTTAGGGGTGTTGAAATAAACAGGTACTTTATCTACAATATGTATAGTAGTTCAAAGGGCACCAAATAGTATAAGGGCAGTATGGCCCAATCATTACATTCTAGGTTTTAAACTCAAGTATAGAAAGCTCTGTCTAAGCCTCTCCCTTACATTATACGCATTCTAATATTTCATCAAACTCAAATTTTTTGCTCGCACCGAATAATTTTGTACAAAGAGATAAAAAGGTGTGGAAGTATTGTTTTACACTGCTTTTACTCTCTCGACTTAATATTTCAACTGCTGCTGTAATCATACCAGTTAAAAAAAATGATTTGAATTTAACTTTGACACAATGCACAATAATAGGCTTGCTGATTCTTACCTTCTAAGCATTTTCCTTTGAACATAACTTTCTGTTCAAGTCTGAACTTCTTCATCTCTTCAACCGAAGAAAAATTAACTTCACGCGACACGGAACGACATTTCAAAATTTTCTTTGGTACACGTGCTGTCCAAGTAAAAAAAATATAGACCGATATAAACTCATAACTCAGTAAAAAAGGAGGATAGAATATGCGCCAGAAACACTCGGCTGTGAGGTTTTCCCGCCAATCCTAAATAATTAAAAGTATGTGCTGTCGGAGTGAGAGGAGCCGTGGCTTAATGTTCAGTGTAGTTGCAGTAACCAAGAGGTTCCGGGTTCGATTACTCGAGCGGGCGAGGAGAATTTGGAACTTTACAAAAGAAAAAGCAATTGGTTGGCGTAAGGAAGGGAATCGGGCCAAGAACTTCCTTACTGCCAAAACAAAGTCCATCTGAAGGGCACCGTCTGAACCTTAACTGCTTGGGAAAAATGACATTAAAACAAAAAAAATCGTCGGAGTGTGTGTTTGTTTCGACGCACAAAGGTGTAGATAAATATCTTTAATCCCAGCCCCAACCTTGGCCTTCCTTTTCTTGCGTCGGAGTAGAGTTGTAATAGGCCTAGCAACTTAATCATGTGAAAATATTTGTTGTCAGAAACCGAAACAAAACTACACCAGGCCCCAAATTAACCTTGATCCAAATTAACGGCAGGAGGACTACTTTGGAAGAACCCCAAAACTTGGAAGTCAGTAGTGTGAAATAGATTTTTGGGACCTGAAACCCAGATCGATATTGAAAACTGCATGGTTCGAAATAAGCATGAAACGTCAAAACCTGTTCAAATGTTAAGGTACAAGTTAAATGTCCTCGGTGCAGAGATTAACTGGTTATAGTAAATTAGCTAATAATAACGGAAAAGCTATTCTAACCTTAATGCATATGGACTGTCAGGGGCTCAGTTTACCCATTTTCATATCAAAGATAAATATTAACTGTCTTATTGAATGGAACTTATTACTGACCAATTATTACTATTACTCTTGTTTCAGCCCAGAGTACAAATAAAACTGATAGTAATGAAATGGACTGGTGAAATGAATACAAAAGATAAACGCCCTGTTTATTTCTACTTGGGAAAAAAGTGTCTTATTGGAGGAATGATACTTTGTTATAAATCCAAGCAAAAAACCCCTAAATTATCCGATGATCAAGCACAAATTTGAATAGGTGGTAACTCGTTTAATACCGCTCAATGAAGGTCCTTGTGACACGTTAGAGACTAAAGAGAAGCTTCTATCATCTAGTAACTGCAAACTTTAAATCGGAAAAGTGTAATGTGAAAAATCAAAAATAGCGAAAACCTCTGGTCATCGCATATAAATATGTGAATAGAAATAATGAATTTCATGAATGAATTTCATGAATTTTAAATCAGATTTGAATTGAGGAATCGGTTTTTTCAAGCTGAAAATATACCTGACACACCATGTTCATGGGAATAATTGGAAATATCACAAGCATAACGCTAATAACAGCTGCTGATATCTTGGCAGAGCGCAAAAAGCAAAAAAGAGAATGGCTACCCTAAGAAATCTTGAGGAAAATAAAAGAAAGGCGGCATATATAGACAAGGCTAATCAATGATAAATACACGTGATTCAACAGGAATTCTAAGACGCGCAAACAGTAAAAAAACGCAAAATTAAAAGAAATACCAGAAAAGACAGAACAGCATTCGTTGATGAGGTAGCAAAAGACGTCGAAACTGTTGTAAGAGAATGAAAATACGTGCACTTAGTTAAACAAGCAGTGTGGGGAGAAAATATCCTTTTACTTGCAATTTCAGAAAAAAACGAAAATCCCTCTTGCAATAAAAGGCAGGATGGATTCGTTCAAGAATGCATTTTCAGAAGGTTCTTTTCGCCTTGAACCGACAAACTTTACAGATTTTTAACCAACTGAGATCAATCTTATTAATGTACCAGGTCATAAAAAAGGGTTTTTCAACCAAAGAAATGAACACCCCCAGACCCCTATCAAGCCAATTAAGATTGGAAAAAATCTCTGTGATCAACACAAACAATACATTCAAACAAAAGCTGACTTCGATTCATCAGGACATACCCTTAAAAAACCATTCAAAAACATCTGCTCATAAATCTGGCTGGTTCTAAGAGATAACCATAACATTGTGAGGAAATCTCCAATCAGATGATAGCTGGAATGGAAATACTGCTCCATTTTTAGCTTGAAAGGGATTCCTAAGTAGCAGAATGGATAAAGCTATCAACAGAAAATTATGATTATGATCGAAAGGTTTCTGAAAATGGCGTAAATTGATAGAACAGGTAGTTTTGCTCAGGTGCATTACCAATCAATTTTTGGTATTGAATAGCCTATCACGAAGCAAATGCGTTCGATAGCATCCAACGTAATGTCTTCTCTTGCCTATTCCCTTCCTCGTGGTTGCCGTGTGGATCGTGCAGGAGGTTCCAGTCCAGTTTTTGATGTCGTCCATCCAGCCTCATATGGGCCTAACACTGCTATTTGTCCCATCATATATTCCCTTGAAACTACGCGCGATTACATTCTGTGCCACTGAGAACCGCTAAGGCAAAGCACTAGAGTTTTCTCTTTTGTACAGTGGGCCAAAGTTGTCTGGAAGTGTTTACCTACAACCAAAACGGAGGTAAAGTGATACCATGTGGAAAATCCTACGGCCTCTGCTATTTCCCAGAGATGCCTCACATTCAAAAGTCTATTTTACCAAGGGTTTAAGTTCCGTGTTTTTCTTCAAGAAACTGTACAACTGGTTTTAAGTAAAATATAAAGTGAACTATGACTGCATTCCGTCACAAGTCTGGTTTCTTTTTGTAATTGATTGGGTACAAAAATAAGTGGCTGTGGATCTACTAAGGCACAACAAATTGGTCACAACAAAACATCTTGAAGATTCCAATTTACAGATGATTCAAAATTAACATCTACCAGCCTGACGGGCTTACAGCAAAAAATAACTAGATTAACTGAATTTAGCAAAAAAAACGTGCCTTAATACCAATGTCATGAAAATTCAAGATATTTGTGTCAACCAAATAACTGAGGCTTCCGTAATCGGACTGGTTTCTTTTAACACGACTAAAACGTAACTGATGTCGTTCAGCAGAAAGCTTAGTCCTCCAATATTCATAGAATACTACTCTGATTTTAACCCTGGTGAGGTTGCTTCTCCTCTTGACGAATGTTCATCAATCAGGATGCTTGATTTCTCATTTTCTCCAGACCTTTTCTTGGGGCTTTTATATTCAATCTATTGGGAGATTTGCCTCTGGAAAGGTTGGTTCTTTGTATCGTGCTACAGATAACCTTATGCCTGTATCAATCTTGTATCTCTGTAAATCCACCATGCGACATTACATGGATTACTGTTGTCACATCTGGACAAGTGCTCCGTCCTCTTATGTTGCTTCTGTTGATTGTGTTGTGAGGTTTGCTTGTAACTTGATAGGTCCAACTTTTGGTGTTACCCTTTGACCTTGGTCTCATCGAAGGAATTTGGCTTGTCTTAGTCTATTTTATAGGTATTGTCATGGGAACTGCTCTAATGAGTTTTCCTCGTTCGTGCTACGTCAGTTTGCTGCATATCGCACGACTCTTCTTGCATTTGTTGTGCCTCGTTGTAAACCCATTCTATGTTTGCTACTCTTTTTCCTCAGACTGCAAGATTGTAGAACACTTTGAGTTTGAGTTGAGGTACTTGCCAAAATCAAATGACTTTTAATTTTTTAAGTCTGAGGTTAACCCATCTCTTGACTTGATCAGCTTTGTTTCTTCTCTTTGATACATGGATACATGGAGCAGAGGTTAACCAAGATCAAACTGGAGAAAAACAACGGTGGACAGATATAACAAAAAGAAACCTGTCATTGAACAATGCTGAAAATCGTGCTATTAACTGACTTGCAGTAAGGTAACTGATTGTGGCATTTTGTAACTCAGGGGGATGAACAGAAACAGCAATACACACACACACACACACACACACATATATATATATATATACATTTATTTATTTATATACAAACATATGAAACTTGATTCGTCGATTAAAAAATCTACACCATCCTGTACCCTATACAAATATCACCAAAAATGCCTGTTATGCTTGCATGTGAAGCTGGAAACCATCACCCATGTAATCAAAAATAATTACTTAACCAACGAGCCCCAAGGAGGACCAATACAGTTAAAGAACGTACAGGTGTGAGAGTCAGTCTTTTGAAAACTGTGTAATGTCTATCTTGTGCAGTAAAAAAAAAGATGTATGTAACCATGTACTGTGTATACATATATATATATATATATATATCCATTTATTGGTAACAAACAAGGTCAGATCAATAAGTACAGTACAGCTTCAAAGTACGTCAGCTCTCAGAAACCTAAATGCAGTCTACCTAAGGGCACCACAGAGGCTCTAAATCTACAAGAGATATGACATTTTCGTATATGGGAAGAAATGCTTAAATCTTTGCAAATGCATTCTGTGTGAATGGGAAAACTAAACCCCCAATTAATAACATGGCTTTGAAATCCATTTTAAATTGATTTTTCCCTTCAACCTACAAAAATGCATTGTTTCAAAAATAATGCTAATGTGTGATTTTGCACACGCTTGGTCACTCTTTTTACCTGTTTTCAAATTTTTAAAAAAAGTTGCATGATCTTCTTCCAAGAGAGTCCCATACCAAAGAAAATTAGGTCATATTAATTATTTCCTACCTCACAGATTACCACTTTATTTTTTTTTATTTTTTGGTTTTAATGTCATTTCTCCCCAGTAATTGGGGCTCATACAGTGCCCTCAGAGGGATTCTATTACAGCAGTGAAGAATTTCTTGGCCAGACGCCCTTCCTGAAGCTGGCCAATGACTTATGCTTTTGTAAAGTTCCAAATTCTTTTTGCCTGCTTGGGAATCAAACCGGAACATTGGTTATGGTACAACTGCACTAACCATTAAGGTACAGATCCTCAGCTCACAGATTACCACTACTATTCTTAAAGGGTGAGGGCAGGGATATGACATTGAATTCTTCTGTATAGCCTAAAACCTCACCATTTAGCAGCTTCAGCAATCATGTTCATAACTATTCTCTGACAAAAACCTCTTGGCAGCAAAATATACAGCAATTTAAAAAAACATCTTAACTTGTTTTAAGAAAGCTTGACCAGTGACAATGAAAAAAGAAGCAGAATATTTTGATAAAAGGTAAATAAATTTCTATTTTGGCTGGTAAGAACTGCTTTTTGTACCAAACATATTAAAACAATAAAGTACAAACTTGATTTCTAAGAAATGTAAATGTATATGTCTGGGTTCATCCAGGATAGAGATTAAGAGTTTTTTCAATTGGCTTCAAACACAGCCAAAAGTACTACATTCCATCTCATTTATTACACAATTCAAATAATTTATTTACAGGATGGAATAAAGAGCAAAGTAAACATACCTTCATGCTCCTTTCCAGGTACTGACCTAAAATTAACAAATGTTGGTGATTTAAAAACAAGAAATCTTTGACCTAGGTTTAGATTTAATTAATGTTTATTTTATATAGTTAAAATCAACATTCTACTTTGTATTCTTGTCTTGCAGTAATCACATTGTATTGGACCTGTAGTGTAATATCTCAACATTCCAATGACTTTTAAATATCCACATATTTTCCATTAATATCTGTCATATTAAATGGCATGAAGCCAAAGATCCATATTCTCAAATATTTCATGAATAGTGTATACTTAGTGTGCAATAGGAATGGATGCCTTCAAATTTTCATTATAGTGAGGTGCAGCTTTTAGACTCTGTAAGGAAGAATGCATAAAAATGCCATTCTGCACAGTCATGATTTAGTGATAAACACTCAAAAAGTCCATCAATATCACTGTTAAAGCAAAGTGGGCCACTGACAGAAAAACTCATTGTAGAACCTTACTTCTTTGCCTAAAGTAAGTTACACAAACACCTTGCTTCAACATATTCCTGTCATTCAGTCTTGATGCAAGCAGCTCAGCTTCATACTTTAAGTCTTTGCATGAGAGAATGAAAATGAGTGAATGAGATATTCTTCATCAGTGCTATTGGGGCATTGGGAACTGGAGTCAGCAGACTTTCATTGTGAGGGTCAGGTGGCATTGCATAATTCAAGCTTCAAAACAGACATAGACATCTTGACATTTTTAACCCAGTAAAAACAAATGACAAAATCACTGCATGCCATTTATATGCAAGATGACTTTAACAGGATGAAATGTTTCATCAGCCAAATTCTGTTAGGATAAATTTAGATAATGAAATAGCTGCACATATTTCATTATCTAAATTTATGATACTGTCAGGCCCTCATATGACTTCTCTTTCATACCTGTAAAGATTAGTGTAATACTTTTTCTTGAGGAGTTATGGCTTTTGTAGTATAATTGTAGTATAATAAAATGAAATAGGTATGCTAACTATATTTATTCCACTCAGCAATCATTACTCCATAATCTAAAGGCATTAACAGTAATTACTTTTTCTAAATGTAAAAACAAGCCCTCTACAGGTTTTGATTTATGTACAAAAAGTTCTATAAATTGGGCAGGCAGATCAAAATTTGCCTTGGTGAAAGTGTTTGTATTCCCACCAATGGTGAAAAATAAATCTGTAATGACCAAATTTGGGGGAAATTTTCACTGCTGTCATACGATTTCTATTTCCTTCCATTCTATTTTTTAATTTTTTCTAGTACAATAGAGATAAAAAGTTTCTTAAAGGTATGGTTGGAAGTCTAAATACCAGTGGTGTGTGGTCTGGGTGTGAAGGTCATGCAGTGCACACCCTAGCTCAATGCATAAAGTAAAGTAGTGTGATAACTAGGCCCCTAAATAAACTAATCATAGATGCTATTTAACCAAGTTTTTCGTGAGCAAGCATAATTTGAACTCTCTTAAAGTCTGATGCACCTGTTAATGAAATCAATGCAGCATTAATCACCATAGGCCTAAGTATCAAATGTACACTGTTGATTGAATAAATAGCAATGTGAGCACTCCGTCCAAGTGCTCATTGATGTCAAGTTTTATACCATGAAGCAACAATATAAATTTATGTGATATTAAGAAATTAGAAACCTTACACAGCCCTTATGAAGTTCGCATGGGCACTGCCTATCTGACTAATTATAAGCCAGTCAATTAAAGTGATTTACTGGACTGTCAAACTACATATTTTATGTGAGTCATCAAATTCAGATAGCTTTTATGACAAAGTCATCAGCAAGTTCACAGTCAATGCTTGTCAGGTGGATTTCACCTATCAATAGAATGGTAAGTGTAACATTATACAGTGTTAATGAGTTGCATAGAAAATACATATATTATGCTATACATGCATCATTTACTTATGATTAATTTAAATGATAAGCCTACAAACAATTACACACCCTGCAATTTTATCCACAACACACCACTGCTAAATATAAAGTCTTGGGAAAAATATGTAAACCAGTACTTAGTGTTCTCCCCAAGAACCGGTAACCAGCCAAATTGACCGTTTCAAACATTTTTTGGGCTGGCTCAAACTACAACCCCCAAAAATTTTTTTAGCGAATTTCAACTGAACTGTTCAATAATTGATTGTGTCTTGCATATTGTAAACACACAGTCATCGAGAAATTGAGCAGCGTGTCTCAGAAAACGAATCAAAACGTGTGTTCATCACATGTGTTGAATCAGCTGTGTTTACTTCCTTGTTGGTCCAAACACCGGGAGTAACGGCGTTTTTTATTGGTCGATATCGGATGGTTATTCGATAACAAAACAAAAGTGAAAATAAAGGCTTTCAAGCATGTGAAGCACATGTATGAAGTAACATGAAACGACCACGAACTCTATTTGATTACCATTATTTGATTATTTTGATCTAGAATCTGCCCGACTGCCTGTTCCCCATTCTGAGTTTCCTCAACCAGAATCAAGATGTCATGAAACCAGCTCTGATACTACAGCTAGTTCAAGCCACTATTGAGGATACATCAGGAATCACTCCAGGTCCGCTTAATCAGTTTGAAATGAATGATTTGATATGCGGTATAGGTTTATCAAAAGCAGGTGCTGAGCTTCTAGCTTGTAGACTAAGTGAGAAGAAACTGACTCAGAGTGATCTGAAAATTTCATACCACAGATCAAGAGACAGTGAATTTCTGAAATTTTTCAGTACTGACTGTGACTTCGTGTATTGTAATGACATTAGTGGGCTTCTTCTAGCTTTACGTTTACCCAGTTACAATTCAAATGATTGAAGGCTGTTAAAAGACAGCTCAAAGAAAAGCTTAAAGTGTGCATAATGGAAACAAGTTTGGAGCAGTACCTGTAGGTCACTCAGTGATTCTAAAGGAAAACCACGCGAGCATTAAAAAGTAATTAATTTACTCCTATACCATGACCATAATTGGATCATATGTGTAAACTTGAAGATGATAAATTTCCTCTCCAGCAGAGAGGCTTCACCAAACATCCATCCTATTTGTGTTTATGGGCCAGTAGGGATCGATATCAGCATTGGGTAAAACAAGACTGGTTCCCTGGACCACAACTGCAAGCCGGGGGGGGGGGGCAAATCTGATAGAGCAACCTTCGGTTGATCGATCTAACATTGTACCTCCTCCACTTCACATAAAGTTTGGCTTAATGAAGCAGTTCGTAAAAGCCTTGAACAAAGACCGAGAATGTTTTCAGCACATCAGACAAACTTTTCCTAGTTTATCCTATGAAAAAGTGAAAGCTGGGATATTTGATAGACCCAAGAATTCGGAAACTCATTAATGACAGTAACTTTGAAGGAACCATGACAGTTGTTGAAAAGGCGGCAAGGACTTTATTTGTAGATGTTACCAAGCAGTTCTTAGGGAATTATAAATTTACAAACTACAGGAGCTTGATTGCTGATTTGCTGAAAAACTTTCATAAGCTTGGCTGCAATATGAGTAGCTAAATGCATTTCCTCCACAGTCACTTAGATGTCTTCCCAAAAAACCTTGGAGATGTTAGCGATGAGCAAAGTGAAAGGTTCCACCAGGGCATAAAAGAAATGGAGGAAAGATACCAAGGCCGATGGGATGTTCACATAATAACGGACTACTGTTGGTCAATAAAGCGAGACTGTCCAAGTGTCAAACATGCAAGACAAAGTCGAAAAAGAAGCTTCCTACCATAAAGTAACATTCTTTTCCTTATTTCTATATGCTTTATATACACTAGCATGCATACAGCTCATTTTTTAAAATTTATTTGCATATACTTGTATGTTAATAGTGTGAATTTCCTAAATTTTCACTGTTAAAGTCCATTTTCAAATCTGAATATGGTTTCATAAAATGTATCAACAGCCAATAAATTATTGTTTCAGGAATAAATCAAGGCTATATATTTGTTTGTTTGATTAATCTGAAGTATTAAAAATGGCATATTTTTGCAAAATATGCACCATATAACTGCCATATAAAAAAACTGAGACCCGTTAGGGGGAAAATAATGACATTTTCGAAATCAGCATGTAAAGATTACCCAGGATCAGTTGTCAAATAATGATTACAAAAATTTTGTTTCTCAGTGTTAATAAAAGTGAATCAAATTTCAATTTAAAACAATTTTATTCACATTAAAATCACAAAAACACCAGGAATAACAATTACAATCTACCGGTATAACCAACCCAATTTTAAACAATATTTTTCATGAAATAAGATATTGGCTATAATATTTCAAGTCCAGCTGCCTCTCTGCAGTTAATTAAAATGCATAAAATGTTTTTAAAATTAACAGAACAATACTGCTTTTTATATACCTTCAATTAGGAATTTTTCAAAACTTGAAGGACAAAACTAATTTTCAAAATTAATTGCTGAGAGGAAACTTCTTGATTATAAATTACATGGTTTTATCCAGATTCAAAATGTATATTATAGACAATATTTAAAACACATTAAAAATAGCTAGTACATATATAGAGGATTTAACAAAATGACTTTGTGTCACTCACACAATGAAGATATATATATCCAGTATAAGATATTACATCTTTACAAAAACTGCTAGCATGAAGAATTGCAGAAGGCAATTTTGAATATTTAGACTACAATTTAGAATTTCTGAATTTCTGTTACTAGAGGATGAGCTCCTTAGGTTCAGGGTGCAGGGCCCACCAGCATGTGGACAAGTCCCAACGCTCACCAAATTGCTCACCCAGGAATGGGTTAAAAATCCCTCACTGCCTTGTGAGTAATTATTGGATTACCAAAGGCTAGGCACACCGCCGATAACTGTGGTTGGCGTCTGCCAGGGCATGCGGCTGTAGAAAACCTGTCAAATTCCAAACATGCGGATCACAAATCAAAAATTCATACCAGATTGGTCGAGGCCCGGGTTAACAATGACTGCCAGCACCACTGACCAGCAGGGTGGTACCGGAAACTATGCAACTGCGGAACAACGAAAAGAAAGAGTGAAAAGAAGAGGTGGCAAAAAGAGGAAGGAAAAGTGCAAGAAGAAGAAGACCAGGCAGATGACCTTGAGAATAGGTACATTGAATGTGGGAACAATGAATGGAAAAGGAAGAGAAATTGTAGACCTGATGGAAAGAAGACAGATTGACATACTATGCGTCCAGGAAACAAGATGGAAAGGGAGTAAGTCCAGGCAACTTGGAAATGGATACAAGCTAGTATACCATGGAACAGACAACAAAAGAAATGGTGTAGGAATTGTGCTGAAACCCTGTTATGCAGATAGTGTTTTGGGAGTGGGGAGAATATCTGACAGAATGATGAGCCTGAAAGTAGATATGGATAGGACACTACTGAGTGTGGTTTGTGGGTACGGACCACAGGTGGGATGTTCACAGGAGGAGAAAGACAAGTTTTGGAGGGACTTGAACACCATATTCATGGGGATACCTAGAAGAGAGAGAAGTGTGATTGGAGCTGATTTTAATGGGCATGTGGGAGAAGGGAACAGAGGAGATGAGGAGGTGATGGGACGACATGGTTTTGGAAGGAGAAATGAAGAGGGCCAAGAGATAGTAGACTTTGCTAAGAGGGTAGAGATGGCAGTGCTAAACACTTACTTCAAGAAAAAAGAGGACCAAAGAATCACCTATAAAAGTGGTGGAAGGAGTAGTCAAGTGGACTACCTAGGCTACAGAAGAAGGCAATTGAACGAAGTTACTGACTGCTTTGTACTTGGAGGAGAGTGTGTTGCTGCACAACATAAAGTGGTAATATGCAAGCTTATAATTAAAACCAAGAGGAAAAGTAAAAGACAAGTTGAACCAAGAATAAAGTGGTGGAAGCTGAGAAAAGCTGAGTGTCGGAGGAAGTTCAATCGTGAGTTACAAGAAGAACTACGTTCAGTCACGGATGTGCTTGAAAATTGGTCTGAACTTACTGAAAAAATCCGAGAAGCAGCCAAGTCAGTCCTGGGGGTAACATCAAGTGGCAGTAGACCAGACAAGGAAACATGGTGGTGGAATGATGCAGTACAAGAGAGTATCCAAAGCAAGAAGGAAGCAAAGAAGGCATTTGACAGATCAGGTCAGGAGGAGGATAGAATGGAATATGTGACCAGAAGACAGCAAGCAAAACGAGAGGTAGCCAAAGCGAAGGAAGAAGCGTACAACGATCTTTATGACAGACTGCACACAAAGGAAGGAGAAAAAGATTTATTCCGAATTGCGAAGCAAAGGGACAAGGCATCAAAGGACATCCAACATGTTAGAGTTATCAAGGATGCAGATGGAAGGCTATTAGCAGATGAAAATGAGGTGTTAGAAAGATGGAAAAGTTACTTTGAAGGTCTCATGAACACCGAAAACCCCAGAGAAGTCAGAACTGAAGAAGCTCAGAGAGTTGAACGTGAAGTTAGAGGAATAGACAAAGGTGAAGTCAGGAAGGCATTGAGGAAAATGAAAAATGGAAAGGCTGTAGGTCCAGACAATATACCTATTGAAGCATGGAAGTGTTTAGGTGACGTAGGCCTAGAGGTGCTCACAATGCTCTTCAATAAGATCTTAGAGCTCGAAGAAATGGCAGTCGAATGGAGGAGGAGTGTGTTGATCCCTGTGTATAAGAACAAAGGAGATGCGCAAGAGTGTGGCAACTACAGAGGCATCAAGTTAATGTGTCACACCATGAAGTTGTGGGAAAGAGTCTTGGATGCAAGAATCAGAGAAGAGGTGGAGATCAGTCAGGTACAGTACAGCTTCATGCCAGGAAAGTGCACAACAGACGCGCTATTCGCTCTGCGCATTTTGATGGAAAAACACAGAGAAGGACAAAAGGAATTACATTGTGTCTTTGTAGATTTAGAAAAGGCTTACGACAGGGTACCAAGGGAAGAATTATGGCATTGCATGAGAACATCCAGAGTAGCAGAAAAATATGTAAGATTAGTGAAAGATATGTACAAGGACAGTGAGACTGCTATCAGAAGTGCAGCAGGAATAACTGATTGGTTTCAAGTCAAGGTTGGACTCCATCAGGGATCAGCGCTGAGCCCCTTCCTATTTGCCATAGTCATGGATCGACTCACTGACGAAGTCAGGAAAGAAGCACCATGGACAATGATGTTTGCTGATGACATCGTGCTGTGCAGCAAGACAAGGAATGAGGCTGAAGAAGAACTGGAGAAGTGGAGAGATGCCCTAGAAAAGAGGGGAATGAAAGTCAGTAGAGCAAAAACAGAATACCTTGTGTTAAATGGGAGAGAGAATGACAAAATAACTATGGACGGATCAGATGTCACAAAGGCTATTGACGTCAAGTACCTGGGATCCACAGTCCAGTATCATGGGGGATGTGACAGGGAAGTGAAAAAGCGAATAGCGGCAGGATGGAATGGGTGGAGGAAGGTAATGGGAGTACTGTGTGACAGAAGGATATCACCAAAAATGAAAGGAAGAGTATACAGGACAGTAGTGAGACCAGCTTTGTTGTATGGGCTTGAGACGGTAGCAACAACAAAGAAACAGGAAGCTGAGTTGGAAGTGGCTGAGTTGAAAATGCTGAGGTGGTCGCTTGGGGTCACATGCCTGGACAAAATCTGAAATGAGTACATCTGGGGAACAGCACATGTTAGAAGATTAAGATTGAAACAAAGAGAGGCAAGACTTAGATGGTTTGGACATATGATGAGAAGGGAAGAGAACTATATCGGAAGAAGAATGTTAGAGATGCATCTGCCTGGGAGGAGGAAAAGAGGAAGACCAAGGAGATGCTACATGGATGCAATTGAAGAGGACATGAGGGCATTGGGAGTGAGAAGAGAGGACGCTGAGGACCGTACCAAATGGAGATGCATGATCCGGTGTGGTGACCCCTGATGGGAGCAGCCAAAAGAGAAAGAAGAAGAAGACTACAATTTAGAATGATATTAGTTACTGAGTAGACTGGATAACAACTTTAAAAAGGTGGGTGAAAAAAATAAGAAAAAAATTAAAAGAAGTGCTCTGGTATCATGAAAAGTGACCTTAAAACATAATTTTCAACACATCCATTTAGCCCCTGGATATGCCCCCAGAATGCAGGATTTTGCATCTAGGATTTCAAAATTTTCTGGGGGGTAAATTGAACAGGCAGGCCTGTTCAATTCTTAAACAGAACTGCTCAAACAAAATGAGTGGAAAACCCTGAGTACTGGTTACAATCACTTAAAAATGAACAAAAGACAGTGAAATTTAATGTTCAGTAAAAATGTTACTTACAGATCTTCACTTCCTTGCCATAGTATCTTGCCAGTACTTGCATCCCGCAGGTTCATCCAATTTCTATCTAATGTTAAGGGATAAACTAGTAATATAATACTTTTAGCTATTCATCTCTATTATACTCGAAATAATATTGTGTTTGTAATTTTTGTGCCACCTACTCATTATCATGTTTGGTTTTGCATCTGTTTTACATGATGGCATGTGTTGAACGGTTCAATAAAATGGACTTCAGGCCAGTCTGTCCTTTACTAGATCTTTGATAACACCCTTTTGCTTCAAATCCAATTTGATTACTCCTTCCCATTTTTTCTTTGGTCTCCCTTTCATAACAGCACCTTCCACTTTTATTGATATGCACTTCTTTACCCAATCATCACCATCTTTTCTCTCCAAATGACAAAATCAATGAAACCATCTTTTCTGCATGCACTCAATGATGATATCCAACTTTAATCTTTTCCTGAGACCCATGGAGCTTAGCCTGTCCTTACATTATACTCCCACCTAATCATTCTCATGCCATTTCCTTCCATGCAGCCCAGATCTTCAGCTTTCACTGGCCATGTTTCATTACCATACATCATAACACACTGTACACATGCCTGGTAGACTCTGCCTTTGGTTGGAAAAGATAGAACTCTACTGGTTAGCAGTGGCAAAAGTTCATGGAACTTACTCCATCCACTCCTCACCCATGCAGTCACACTTGCATCCACCCCTCCACTGGCATTTATGGTGTCACCAAGGTAACAAAATGTCCATGCAACTTCAATTTCTTCACCATCAAGATGTACATTTGGAATATCAAGTTTGGCACTTTGATCTGGAAGCTAGAAATATGTTTTTGTTTTTTCTGTTGATATACCATATCATGCTAGGTACTGAATAAAGCCTTACTTTAGGGAATACATCCATTACTAGCCAAGAGCTTTTTTATTTTATATTTTAATACTCTGTGTATTTTGTTTTGAATTATTTTGTTTGCATTGTCAGCATTTTGTGAGAAATCAATTAAAATACTAAAGGGCAACTACTGATCTGAGATTTGAAGTGATCTGAATTATGAATTTGATTTAAAAATATTAGTCTTGGGAGAGTAAAAGTTAATGTAAGTGATATAAGAAAAGCTACTTGCAGCGATACCACTTAAGCAATTGACTTCCTGCTAAAAAAATCATGAGGTGGTTAAATTTAAGAATGGGTGGTGGGGCTATAACTAATAATTTGATTAACAATGGTTGTATGGCCTAAAGCTAGGCCTTTTAGCACATAACATAACATGGTCTACATACAGAAGAAAAGAAAAATAGATTTGAAGCAAACCCAGAACCAAGAGGTTCTGGGTTTGATTCTCCAAGTGGGCAACTTTGGAACTTCACAAAAGAAAGAGCCATTTGTTGGCATCAGGAAGGGCATCCGACCAAATCCAAGTCCCTATGAAGGTACCACTTTAGAACAATTGATCATTTTGTGTGATAGAAATTTGAAGAGATCACTATTAGACCTAGTACTGCTGAATTCTAACTTTGAAGAGCTGTGGCTTAATGGTTAGTGCAACTGTAACCAAGAATTCTGGGTTCAATTCCACGAATGGGTAACTTTGGAACTTCACAAAAGAAAAAGCCATTGGTTGGCATCACAAAGAGCATCCAGCCAAGAAATTCCTCACTGCCAAATCCAAGTCCATATAAAGGGCATTGCCTGACCCCCAGTTACTGAGGAAAATGACATTAAAACAAAAAAAAGATAAAAATAAATAAAGTTCATTAAAAATAATTTTTTGAAGAACAAAAACTTTGAAAATAACTAATATTGGCATTGGTTTTCCCTTGATAAAATGACCAGTAATTGATAGGTCATGATACAAGTTTTGGTGGTGGTAATTTACAGACTTTAGAATAATGTCTTTTTCACCATAAGTCTTACATGATACTTCATATGTTGAATACTGCAATGTCATTTGGGCCCACAGAAGAAGCACTTTTCATTCATAGAGGCTGAGGAAATGGGTTCATAACAATTTTGTTTATCATCTTCAGTTAGAGCAAATGCTGTAATCAAGAAAGGTTATACCAATGTCTTTGCTTTCCAGAAAACTATACGTAGTTATAGGCCATTTATAAATCAAGACTTTTGCTTTCTAAAAGCCTTAACCTATAAGATGATGTAGACCACTGATGAACAAATATTTTATACCATCATCACTGTATATTGTTGCATATGCCTTCTTGCAATTGCAGTCATTAGCAAGGGATACTAGCCTTTGGTAGAATTCTTTGAGAGTTTTGGCACCCTCTTGTTTACAAGTGGCCAAAAAATGTCTTCCAAAAAAACTTATGTTGGGATTTGTTGTAGATGTTCTTCAGAGTCATATTCAAAGTGCAATCATTTGTCATGTCATAGACTGGTGAAACTACAAAGTTAGTATGCGTAGAAAAATTTATCAGGATTTTGAGTCTTAAGAATTATTGGAACATTTTCAAAAATTTTCAAAAATACATTTAGCTCCTTACTGCATCAGGAACACTTAAGTCTATGCCCAGAAGCTTCAAGCCAAGCATAATTACCTTACCACCTTGTCAATATGACAGTGTTACATAAATTGTTCTAATTCAATATTTAATTGAAATAAAGCTAAATTTTTTTCTTAAGTGAAATGCCACATTGCAAAATAAATGCCTGGAACCAATATTTGCAAAGTTTTGAAATTTAAAAACAAACACCACTGGTAGAATTCATATAGAATGTTATGTTGTTGTTGATTTTATCACCTTTTGTGTGTATTTTAGTCAGTTGCAAAGTTACTATCCATTGATCATTAAAAAAACAAGTCAAAGTAAAATATAAATCTGAATTGTAGCAAAATCAACTGAGCTAAGATGCAGTATGATGCAGTACCAGTACACCTTGTTATGGATGAATATTTCTGACCACAAATCCCACCTGTAACCAAGCAAGTTTCTATATATTTTTGGCTTTGAACAATGGTTATCATTTCTGTCATGGATTACATTCAAATAGCTCTAATGTCTCTTTATCACCATTACAATGGATAATCTCTTTTAAGTTTCATGTGTTTTAATGCAAATGAGGTTTATGCTATATCAGTAATTTCTTTCTGAGTCAAAAATGTGGTCAAAATCTAAAAGCTGCTATTTAGACTGCAGAATTGGAGGCTTCGTTGGTTTGGTCATGTGGAGAGAATAGACAAGAATGCTTTGGCAAGTAGATGCAGAACAATCAAGGTGACAGGAACCACTGGTAGAGAAAGACTGAAGAAAACATGGGAGGAAGTGATAAGGATGGATCTCAAACAAAAAGGTGTCAGCAGAGACCTGGTGAAGGATAGGATAACTTGGAAGTCAATATCAAGAAAGCGTCCAACACATGCCAGCATGTAAAATGGGCGTTAAACCGAATATGATGATGATGATTAGACTACTTGACATTTAATTTTTAACAAATATTAAATATTCTTGTGAAAGCCACTAAAACAATTTCTTTGCTCCCATAAAGTATTTAGTAAAGATGGATGTTTAAGCAACACTCCAAAAACAATTTCTTTCGGTGAAATGTTATAGTTGTCAAGACAATTCTAACCAGTAAAAAAAGAGTACATCTGGCAATAAAGTAAAAGTTTGGTTTCTAAACTTCTAACAAGATTACAGTTTTCTCTACTTTATTAAACTACAGGAATCATTATTACAAACATTTGAAATGATTTCTTTAACTAACATGTCAGGTATTATTTCCTGTAATTCTTATTCAAACTAAGGTGTTCTTCAGTAACTTATTTAAAAGCAGTACTATATACCTGTGTGGTAAACAGGGTTATTCAAAAGTAATGTCAATGAGGATATACTGGCAAGATTTCTATTATGTGAAATCTAGCATAAAATTTTGCTTACAGTGGCCAACCATTGTGTTGGCAATATTAATTTTACACCCTTAGAAATGATGCCAAGGGGCATTGAGCTATGTTGTACTTAAGAGTAAGTTGAAATAGGGTTCTGCTAGGTTAATTAGAGGAAAAGGCTATAGATATACATTAGTTTTGAGTTGATACCAGTTATTGTTAATATGTCCTTTATAAATGAAATGATTAAAAATTTAATGCACAATGTTGAGGTAATTGTTATTGGTTTTTCAATCAATGCTTCATAGAGTAGTTTTGACCAGTTTACTAAAACAAACATGTTTTCATGCTAACAATTAAGATACTGCTATATATATATATACATGCTGATTGTTTCTTGTGTTATAGATGTAAGAGCTTTATCATGTCATGAGTCGTTAGCTTTTTCTGAGCTGGTATTCAATATTTACTGGTAAATTCCAGTAAATATTGAATACCAGCACTTGAAGCTACTAAAAAACAAATCCAATGGAACTGTTTTCAAACTATATTACTGTGGCATCAGAACTTATTTTGAACCATTTAGTTTAAATGAAATATCCTACATGTAACTAAATAAAATTAATTTTTAAATATAATATTAGCATGGTGACTTTTAATGCAACAAGATGACAATAAAGGGCTTTATCCCTTTTATTACAACTTATTTCAAGGTACTTAATGGATTGAATATAGTGTAGAAAGTTAAAAACTATTGTCAGCATAACCCATTTCATAGGCTTTCTGGATTAGGATAAATAACTTCAGAGTTCCTCCAATAAACGTGCATTTGGATTACTTTATTCAAGACGGTCGTTGTCATTCAGGTTTTGGCATGGTTTCTTCATATCATTAGTAGACTGAAATCGAAATGCTGTGAAAACATCTGGACCACATCCATGATATTATGATGGTAAAATGAGGAATAGCTTAAATGGTTATCTTTTCACTAACCGCATAACGCTTAATCGCAACGCGAAATCACATTTGTTAAAAATTGCAAGGCCCAGACATTCCTTTTTGTTGAATCATGGTGTAATACCTTTGATCCAGAAATAACATTAGGCATTGGCGACGATGTTTTGATATCAATCTATTTGATAACCAGGCGCTCGGGCGAAAACCAAAGTAGCTATCAAAACTAAAGGTATCATGCTCTCCTTTCATCAGAACATAGCAGATAAAAGAATATATAAATAGATCAAACACCACGTAAAATTAGAAACACACCTGATCAAATGATTCACAATGGACACATGATTAAATAGTAAAGTTGCATGTGCAGCGACGTTCAGGTGGTACAATTTGCAGACATCTCTCTAACATATATGGCTGAAAGGATACAGTTTAAATCCTTCAAGAATTTTTCTTGCCTTTTCGCTATCGTGCTGCATTATAAAATCAAAAAAAAACTAGCGGTTAATCACACATCGAATGTACACCAAATTGGATGGCAGAAAGAGAATCTGTTATTTTTTGGTGGCTGGAGGATAATAACAGAGCAAAAATGCGCATGCTCAGTAAGGTCGTTCCAGACCTCTTTTTGTTGCTAAGATGCTAATAACATTTTGTTCAATCTTTGCCATCAAGACAAACCAGCATATCAGGCAATGCAGTTTTATTTCTCCAAGATAAAATATCTCTCTCTCTCTCTCTCTCTCTCTCTCTCTCTCTCTCTCTCTCTCTCTCTCTCTCTCTCTCTCTCTCTCCTTCTCTCTCTGTCTCTCTCTCTCTCTGTCTTTGTCTCTGCCCCTGTCTCTCTTACCCTCTCTCTCTCCTCCCCCCTCTCTCTCAATCTCTCCATCTATCTTTCTCTTTCTCTCTCTCTCCCTCACTCTCTTGTTCTCTCTGTTTCTCTCTCTGTCTCTCTCTCTCTCTCTCTCTCTCTCTCTCTCTCTCTCTCTCTCTCTCTCTCTCTCTCTCTTGTGCTTTACATCACTTATTGTGATTTTGCACTTCTCACAGTTATGGATGAATTTCCCGCCATGTGGATTCGTCACTTCCACAAACCGACTCATGACTCATGCAACTTACACATAACATAAATCCAAAGGACATGAACTTCAGAGGCAAGGAACGTACAACCCTTCCAACCTTAGAAGATCTGGAAACAATTAGACAACTAACCCAGGACAGAAATAACCGGCTCAAGTTTTCAGAAAGGATAGTGAAGGCGGGATAGGCGGAAGTGGCTGCCACTTCAGCGAAAGTCCATTAAGTCAAGTTATGTCAAGTCAACCTTTTTTTGCATCTCTCAAGCCGCCTACAGTACCAAGCATCAAGATCTACAACAGAGCATGTATTCTCATTCAAATGGCTTGCTGAAAAAGCCATTATATCGAAGACTACATCACTCACATGCTTATGTTAGACATTTCTAAGGCTTTTGATACNGAGGCAAGGAACGTACAACCCTTCCAACCATCCTGGCAAGAGATTTAGATCGGCTATATGCCAAAACAATATCTCCAGTATGTGATCACTGCAAACGATAAATTCCAAAACTACGAACATTAGAAGATCTGGAAACAATTAGACAACTAACCCAGGACAGAAATAACCGGCTCAAGTTTTCAGAAAGGATAGTGAAGGCGGGATAGGCGGAAGTGGCTGCCACTTCAGCGAAAGTCCATTAAGTCAAGTTATGTCAAGTCAACCTTTTTTTGCATCTCTCAAGCCGCCTACAGTACCAAGCATCAAGATCTACAACAGAGCATGTATTCTCATTCAAATGGCTTGCTGAAAAAGCCATTATATCGAAGACTACATCACTCACATGCTTATGTTAGACATTTCTAAGGCTTTTGATACAGTCTGTAGAAACACTCTCATAAAAGACCTTACAGAAATACAAGACCCGGGAGAACTACAAATCAGATGCAAAGATGATCAAAGTGACAAGTTCAAGACCAAAACTGGTGTGCCACAGGGAGACTGTATGTCCCCAGTAATGTTCACTTTATATCTAACTCAAACTTTGAAAACAGAAAGAAGCACCTTTGAACAAGAACAATCCTATGCTTTGACATGAGAAATGGATGAGAGAAAGCCTGACATTTTCAAGGAACATAACTACACTATACCTAAGGATATATATACAACCATCGACCAACAATATGCTGATGACGTCGGGTGGGTACCAAATGCATCACACATAGTAGACAATATAGCAAAAGTAATACGGGATAACATAAAGAGGAGGAACATACTAGTAAACAACGGGAAGCTTGTGAAATATAATATCCATAGAGAAAGATAAAAAGAAGAATGGAAAAATGTGTAAATATCTTGGGAGCCTACTAGATACCACTGAAGACATCAAAAGACGGAAAGGACTAGCCATCAGTGCCTATATCAAACTAGAACATATCTTTAAAAGTAACTTAAATCTACAAATCGAGATCAGAACATTAAATACGTTCATAACTAGCATATCTCTGTACAACAGCAAATTATGGACACTAATAAAAAAAAGAACACAAGATTGATGATTTTCAGAGGCAGCTACTTAGTAGGCTCTTAAACATTAAATGGCCAAACACCATCTACAACAAAGACCTCTATGAACTTACAATCAGGAATGGAGTACTCAAACCAAAAGAAGGAGATTAAGATGGCTTGGTCAATTAATACGCATGCCAGAAAACACACCAGCCAAACTTGCCCTCGGAGATTCCTGCGACCAGTCAAAAAACCACCAGGCTTAACCCAAACCACCAGGTTCAGTGTTATAGCACGAGACCTTGCAGACCAGGGACTTAATTTCAATGAAGCATAAAAGGTACTGCAGGGAGAGCTCTGCACACTGTAAATGTGAGAAGTGCAGAATCACAATAAGTGACGTACAGCAAATATATATATATTCGCTTGCATTCTGCATGGGTTCCCTTATACGTTAGCTTTTTCCCAGGAGTCAATGCTCTGAGTTTTGTATCATAGGGCATTTCTGAAAATAGTTCTTTAAATCTTTAAGATGCTGCAAAGCTTATCAGATGTTCTTCACCTAACTTTACTACCTCGTCAACATTTAAGGGAATGACAATGATATAAAAAAGACCCAGGGGTTTTTACTCCTACATAAAAAATGGGACTCTTCCTAATCAAGGGTAGTTGAAAAAAGTACTCTTTCACTAACATGGTACTTTTAAACTCACTCCTTTTTACTGACCTTCCTCTTAAGTGCAAGCGTCTTTTATAAGTTATATTCTTCTAGCTAAAAATGTTTACACAAAATTTCCACCCCTTTCTTAGTAAATTTAGGAACAAGGGTGAGTACAATTTTTCATATAGGAGTGCATCCACCGAGAAAAACCCCTTCTTAGTTTTAACCTAAGCAAGTTGTATTATCAACTAACAACACATTTTAACACAGTCGATATGCAATTTAATATGCACACCAACTTTATTCCCTTTTATCCTTCAGGGGCATAATCACCAGGGAAAAGGGCCAGTTGCCTCCCCCAACTTCGTTAAGTAAATTCTTGAAGAGTCCAGTTTTTGACACCGATTGTTGACCTTGATTTATTATAATTCTCAACTCTGTCAAACTCAACTGTCTATGTTGAACTTTTAGTTTGCTTGTTAATGATCCAAAGCGTTTCCAAATTAGCAGATTGTTGAATAACACACTTTTTGTCAAAAAAGAGAAAACAGAAATACAGTAGTTGGATGCTCCGAATTAATTAGATGGTGAAGAAAACATATGAGTATATTAAATAAGAGATCAACTGCAAAAATCAACTGCTGAAATGAGTTTATCATCGTAAGCTATCTTTTATTTCCATGTGTTGTGAAGTGACAGCCAAGAAAAAATGGCGTGGCAATTGGCAAAAGAGGCAGAGGCAGACCAAAGACTCTTCTAAACGACTACATTAAACAAACATAGGGGATTGACTATGGCTGACGTGGCAAGCACTGCTAAAGATCAGGACAACTGGAGAAGGCTGGTGTAGGGGGCCATGGCTGCTCGATATCGAGCTATTCATTCCGATTATGATGATACAGAAATACAAATAGGGCGTTATTTTTTCGAAAAAGATCCCGAAAGGAACGCAATCGAATAGAGATTGGTTGAATCATAACATGATACTAATAATGCATACACATTGAATCAAAGACAAAGAATTTAACATTGGTGCCATTGTGAAAGAGGTACTATGAGGAATGATAAAAGGGATACCTATCTGGGCTGAAGTCATAACTTTTCATAGAGAAAATTGTTTTTCTGCAAGGTCGTGTTTTTTCCTTAGCTTAAGTGAATCACTTTGACATTTTTCTTTATAGACTAGTTTTTTTCCTGCCTGATTTGAAAACTAATTGCTTTGATATTTGTCGATTATACTTGCCCACATTTCAAAAATTTGTTTGCTTTTATGCTTCAGCTTCTTTTAAAAGTAAACAGGGTTTTTCAGTGAGCAAAATTTTCCCCAAAAAGCTTTAAAGTTTTAATCTCATTTGAGAGTTTATACAAGTCGAATAAGTGGTTTCAAACTCTTATCTCACGATCCCCTAAGATCACGTAAAAGCTCCATGTGTAAGCTTTGTGGTGTAGTCCTTCAGAGACCCTTTATGACATAGTTTCCCTTCCTTCACTATTGGAATGCTGACGACAGTCCAGTCCAGTGAATTTATAGAAGAATCCTGAAGATATCATGGACCCAACACATCTCAAACAACGAAGTATTGCGCAGAGCCAGAACGCAGAGAACAATACTATATACCATCAGAGACAAAGGGGCCAGATTTTTCGGACACAAAACAAGGAAAGGACAAATGGAGAACATCGTCATAACGGGAAAGTTGGATGGTAGACGTTCAAGAGGAAGACCGCAACTCACGTTCACAGGAAGCCTTTCCAAATGGTTGGACATCACCGAGACCCAGTTGATCAGGGCAACAAGTAATAGAGAACGATGGAAGACCATGATAGCCAACGTCCGCATCCGACAAGGCACCAGTAGGAGAAGGAGCCCTGTCCTTGGAAATGGATTGCAAACATACAGACAATATACTATTTTATTAGAAAACTAAATGATATTCCTAGAACAGCAAGACCGAGAAGCTTCATAGAACGGTGTGCTCCGAAAAATTTATTCAAGCAAAATAGTTTATTAACAGATTTACTAATAAAACTTCCTATTTGAAAGAAATTATTGAAGGAAAGACCCCAAATCATTTTACAATCGATAGTGAAATAATTTCGTGGCAGAGTTAGGACCTATCTTTGCTTTCTTCTTTTCTCAAACACCATCCTGGTGTGCTTCCACTTCATTGATATGAATTATAATAAACAAATGTCGTCATTGTCTTTTTCAAGCATCAAGCCCATTTACACTTACCCACTTATAAAATTTATAGTAAACAAAGTAAGACATGGTCTCTTTCAAGCATCACGTTCATACCCTTCTAATTCACTGATGTGAAAGATAGTAAACAAATGTCGTCAAGGCTTCTCAAGCATCAAAACCCTCTACATCTGGCGCACTTGTAAAATTTAAAGTAAACAATGCGAAATATGTTTTTTTTCAAGCATCATGATCGTGCGCATCTAATTTACTGATACGAATTATGATAAACAAATATCGCCAAATCCTTTCTCAGAAAACAAGCCCGTATACTTCTAAATAACTGATACGAATTTTAATAAACAAATATCATGATATTCTCGCTTAAGTATCATGCTCGTGTTCTACTTCATTGATACGAATTATAATAAACAAATGTCGTCATAGCCTTTCTCACGGACCATCTCGAGTACTTCTACTTAGTTGATAAGAATTATAATCAACTAATGTCGTCTTAGCCTTTCTCACGGACCATCTCGTGTACTTCTACTTCATTGATACGAATTATAATAAACAAATGTCGTCATAGCCTTTCTCACGGACCATCTCGTGTACTTCTACTTAGTTGATACGAATTATAATAAACAAATATCGTCATAGCCTTTCTCACGGACCATCTCGTGTACTTCTACTTAGTTGATACGAATTTTAATCAACTAATGTCGTCTTAGCCTTTCTCACGCACCATTCTCTTGGCCTTCTGATTCACTGATTTGAATTAAATTATACTAATGTTGTCAGAGCCGTTCACAAACACCATTTTTGTGTACTTCTACCTCACTCATACGATTTATTATAAAAAAATTTTTGTTCTCAGCATGTTTCTAAACCATCAAACCCGTCTACACCTAGCAAACACATAAAATTTACAGAAAACAAAACGAGATGTGGTCCTTCTCAAGCAAAGTTATCATGCTCTTTTAACTCACCAATATGATAAACAAATGTGACTATGGCCTTTCTCATCCATCACAATCCCCTACACTTACCCATTCAAAAAACATACAATAAACAAAACGAGACATGGTCTGTCTGAAACATCATGCCCGTGTACTTCTAATTCACGAATACGAAATTATAATAAATAAATGTTGTCTTACCCTTTCTCACGCACCATGCTTCTGTACTTCTAATTCACTGATATGATTTATAATAAACAAATGTCCTCGTGACCTTTCTCAAGCATGAACCCCCTCCACTCCTGGACAACTTATAAGATTTACAGTAAACAAAGCCAGACATGGTTTATCTCAAGCATTATATTTCTCTTACCCTTTTAATTTTCTGATTTGAATTACAATAAACAAATATCATCATATTCTGTCTCAAGTATCATGCTAGTGTTCTTCTACTTCACTGATACGAATAGTAATGACAAATGTCGTCATTATCTTTCTTACGTATCATGCTGGTAGATAGATGTTGTTGTTTTAGCTAAAATCGATGGTGTAATTTATCCCAAAGGGCATTGATA
>RDPX01000078.1:581126-593120 GCA_003991215.1 Morbakka virulenta | reverse complement strand
ATTAATCACATTTTCTATCTCATTTTCATTCATCCTGACTACTCTCACAATAGCTTCTGCATTTGCATCTCCAGCTTGTTCTTCCACATCACTATCATCAACTTGCCTGTTATCATTTCGAAGTTGGTCAATTTGCGCGTCCTTCATTCTTTTGTACTTGAATATGTCTCTGCGCACATTTGCAAGTTTTTTACTATCAAAATTCTTTTGAAAGTCATTGCCTACTATCTTCCTCCATTCCACTTAAGTCTGTTCCGTTAAATTTCTTGTGGGCATCCTTTGGGCTATATAAAATGCTCGTAAAACGTTTTTGTAATCCTCTATGGACCATTTATGTCTTTTTGTCTTTTGTGTTGATAGTGTTGGAATCACTACAGGTTTAGGGTTAGGGGGATCCTGGTTCTGATTACCTTGTAGTTCATTTTTAGAGGGATTCATTCCAGTAGCAGATTTTTCGAACACTCCAGCCTGTTTTCCTACTGAGGGACGCGTCCCTTGTTGACCCGCGCGACGGACGGTGCGGTATGTTTTATGTCTTGTTTTCATTTCATTTCGGGGTGCATTTTAACCTTACTGCCAAGGGGCTGAGTATTATTATTATTATTATTATGTAAAAAATACTTTGAATTGGATTTTAAGATCAAACACCAAGTCACAACCAGTAACCTAGGGTGCAGTAGCTAAGGCAGGGTGTCCCTCTTTTCCTTCTCAGTTTCTTCAGTCATTGCAAGTTCTCGTATTATGTCTTTACAGGCAGCCTGTATCTCTCCTTTATATTTTTCAAAGAAATCATAAACAACCACAACCATCTGTACTTTTCTATCTTTTTCTTCATTAGCTCCTTCTCTCGCTTCACGTATTCTATTCTCAATCAGTGCAGGTGTCAAATTTACTAGTTCAACTATAGATTCCCGATTTTCATGTTCAATATCAACCTCAGATTCTACAGTAGTTTCATTTCGAATTTCATCCCGTATTAGATCAACTTGCGCGTCATTCAACCACTTATTTCTAAAAATATCACGACGTACATTAGCAAGTTTATTAGCATTGATGTTTTTCATGATTTCTTTTCCTACTATTTTCCTCCATTCTGAGTAGGTTTGTTCAATCAAGTTGCTCATATGGTTCTTTTGAGCGGTGTAAAATGCTCTTAGAACATTGCTATAATCCTCTGTAGACCATCTAACTCTAGTTTCTTCTGATTTTGTGGGCATCACTGTAGGTTCAGGATTAGGGATATCCTCATTCTGATCACCTTGCAGATCATTCGCAGAGGAGGAATTAGACCGAGCCGTGTACATTTCGACCTCAGGCTAGTCTCTTCCTGAGGGACGTGTCCCTTGTTGACTCGCGCAAAGGACGAGGCGGTATGATTTACTTCCCGTTTTCATAACATATCTCAATGCATTTTAGCCTTACTGCCAAGGGACTGGGTATTCCGCGCCAGTCGCCACATTGTATTTCAGACCCACGCGGATTTATTATTATTATCATTAGCAGTAATAGTAGTAGTAGTAGTAGTAGTAGTGGTAGTGGTAGTAGTATTTATACAGGTTGTACACTTCAAGATTCTGTTATTAATGAGAGACCTGCGTATACTGAAAAAAATAAACCGAAAAAATTCCCAATATCTAAAAAGTTACAAGAATAGAATGGCCGATGAACGAATCAAATAAAAATATTGATTCAAGGCTTAAGTAAACTTTAAACCTCCGAATTTAATAAAAACAATAAACTATGATCTAGAAATGTAATTTTTTTAATGTTATTTTTGAAAACAGTACAATTTTTCTCTTCGTCAGCATTCAGGTTGTTGAATACAAGAACTCCTTGACAGTAGGACAATATTCGGCCACCATCTCTTCGTATTTTCGATAGTTTTAGTAATTACGTTCTTCAAGGTTAAGAACCATACAAGATGTAATGCCACTGAGGTGTATGGAACTGTGAAGAAATGGCAGGAGAAAAAGAAATAAGAAAAAAGAATAAAGTAAAGCCAAGAGATAGGAGGAAAGCTTAGACTTAAAAATATTCAAGTGATATGATGTAGAAAAGCACTCAGAACCCAAAGAGTTCCACAATCTTTGAGAGAAACGAGTCATACGAGTTGTAACAAACAGAGGTAGCACAAACAAGCAAAATTCATCAGAATATTTTCCATGATAATATCTATAAAATAGACTAAGACAAGCTATATTCGGTCGATGAACAAAGGTTGTAGAGTGTAAGCAAGATTTGGACCTATTAAGTGACAAATACGTCTCTAAACTCGATCAAAAACTAAAAGATGAGATAAGGGAGCTCCTGGTCCAATGTGGCAACAGTACGTCATGCAAGGGCGGATGACAGATTTATTGAGATAGAAGATTGCATCAGGCGTAAGATAATCTAAAGTTCAATACGGAGAACTAACCCTTTTAGAAGCAGACTTAACAATACAATAGCTTAAATTTAAGAGCCCAGAGAAAGATCTGGAGAAAATGACAAGCCAAGGATCCTCATTAATGAACATTCCTTAAGAGGAGAAGCAATCTTACCAGGGTTAACATCAGAATGATATTCCTTGAATATTGGAGAGAGGAAGAGAAATAAGGGCTTAGCTTTCTACTGAACGACATCAGTTTTATTTTAGCTGGATAAAAAGAAACAAGTCACTTCTTTTCCATCTTTTCTGGCACCCAGAAAGGTCAGATTGTAAATCTTCTGCAAGTTTCACTTGGTTCCTAATGAGGTGCATTGCGGCCAATTCCAGAGTACAAAGTAGTGTTATCAGCATAGATGTTGATGAACTGAAGCAAAATATCAGGAAGATCATATTGTATCAGCCAAGGTGATGCCACGAAATTAAATAAAAAGGCTTCTACAACAACTTTGCTTTCCGTACTGTTTCACATTTTGACCTAATCTTGCTTGAGAAACAATATTTTACTCAAACTACCGAAAGCAAATTTTAAGTCATTCAAAAAGAGTTTTTGTTTACATGGAGTAAAAGATTACAATAAACTCCAACGTGAAATTTGCTCATCTAGTTGAGAAATAAGTTTTCAAAATTGATAGATGAATAAAGCTCTTTCTATATTTTATTCCTTTTATCTTTTGAACAAATATTAGTTTATTACACAGGGCAACAACTTTTTGGGACTCTCATGTTTTCTTTAAAAATAAAAGTGTTTCTGGACCAATTTTTTGTGCTGAATCCAAAAATAATATCCATTTGTTCCCACCACGTCTAGTTTTTGCGGAACAGGATTCCTTTTTTTACTCAACCCTATTTCGTATGGTGGTTGGCGCCACCGTCTCGGTTTTCTCCCCAATATTTTCCAAATGGAACCAGCTGTGAACTCAAAGCTTTTTGACTTTTATCGAGGCATATTTTTACAGTTTTACTGCAATTTTCAAGTTTATGTGATGACCCAGTCCAAGTTTATGGCCGTTTTGTCACTGGACTTTTGGTCAAAGTTGGCACTCGGCCAACATGTGATTTTTTTTGACTGTGAAATTGATGGCATCATTCTTTTTCATCATTCATTGAAAAATGCATTTAAAAAGTGATCAGATTCATTTCAGGGCCATTCTGTACAAAAATTTGGTTCATTCTGCGATTTAAATATTTTGGCCAAAATCGCCAAATTCCAATGGCCAATAAATATGATGATGTCACCGATCGTCTGATGACATCATCACCAAAAATTTGTATTTTAATTTCTTTGGAGCATTGTTCTTCTGCCACCTTACCAAGTTTCAAGACTGCAGCTAGAATAGATCCTAAGATTTTAGGGGGCAGAATCCGTGCCCATATATTCGCTGACCAAAAATGCACCGTATAGAATAGGATAAAATTAAGGCAAAGTTGGCGCCTGATCTTGTTGTCATATGAAAGAGTATGCAAATAAATTCAAGCAAACCAAACGAGAGGAAAAATGAACAAGAGACTTTTAAAAAAATTAAAACAAAATACTTACAAAAAGTTTTTTTACAGTTAACTAAGGAAGAAATTTCCTTTTCCTTGACTTCCTTCTGTGTTTGATGTCTGGGCAGTCTCTCTTAATAGACCAGCAGTAATCAGCCATCATATTTACATCCCATCTGCCCTGATATCGCTGTTCCATCACTTTAATATCTTGGTGGAACCGTTCACCTTGTTCATCACTTATGTCACCCAGGTTATCAGGGAATCTGTCCAAGTGGCTGAACAAAAAATGGACCTTAATACTCATATTGCAGCCCAATTTCTGGAATGCTTTCAACATATTTTTGACATGGTCTTTGTAGTCTACAGACTTTTTCTTGCCAAGGAAGTTATCAATAACACTGACAAATGTGTCCCATGCAGTTCTCTCCAAAACAGTCATTGATAAAGGGAACTGTTTGTCATTCTTCATTTTCCTGATTTGGGGGCCGTCAAATATTCCAGCCTTCAATTTTTCCTCACTAAGGCCAGGAAAAGATCGTCGAAGGTACTTGAAACAATCACTTTCTTTGTTAAGGGCTTTAACAAATTGTTTCATCAGCCCCAATTTAATGTGCAGTGGTGGGAAGACTATTTTCTGGCGATCTACTAATGGCTGATTTATGATATTTGACAGCCCAACATCAAGAGAATCGCGATTTGTCCATTCCTGTTGCACCCAATGCTTGTCTTTTGCACGGCTATCCCACAGACATAGAAAGCATGGGAATTTGGTGAAGCCGCTTTGCTGTCCCAGCAAGAAATTTACCATTTTCAGGTCGACACAGATGATCCACTTATGGTCATCGTAGTGTATTAGTTCGAGCACCTTCTTTACGGCTTCATAGTTCTCCTTGGCTGTCACGGAATGGCCAATAGGGATTGACCCATACAGGTTACCATTATGAAGGAGAACACATTTGAGGCTTCTTTTGGAACTGTCAATAAAGAGCCTCCATTCATCAGGGTTGTAGGACGCAACACCTAATTTTGATAACAGTCCTTTGATGTCTACGCAAGTGACAAACATGCTATCTTCTTGAAAATAATGTCTAAATTCCCTGTCCCTATTTCGATAAAATGAAACATTGACACCCGGCTTCAACAGGTGCTTCTCGCTAAGCCGAGAAGCTAGCAATTCAGCCAGTTTCTTTGATAAGCCAAGATCACGGACAAGATCATTTATTTCACTGTGATCAAAGCATTCCATTTGAGTTGATGAGGTCAAACTTGCAGCTGGTATGTCACCAAAGTCAGCATCATCACTGTCATTTTGACTCTCCGATAAATGTTTTATGTCTATGTCTTCACCTTCATGTCTTGTACAGTTCACAGGAAGAAGAGAATGAAAAGATTTCTGGAGGGCATCATCACTAGGTAGCCCATGAAAAATTGGCTGTGGAAGCTCATTTGAATGTGGTATTGGTGGAATTGCTGATGGTACACTAGGGTAAACAATTTTATGCCTATTTTTGGCACTATATCCAAATGTCTTTACCACACAAAAATAACAATCATCAACATGATTTGTTGGCTCTCGCCAAACCATTGGCACTCCAAAATTAAGAGATCGTTTCCCTTCTGTCCATTGACGTAATCTGGTAACACAGGAATTGCAAACTTTGTGTGGAGCCCAGTTTTTGTCCTGATCAGCAAGTAGAACACCAAAGTATGCCAGATATGCCTTTTTAACGAAATCCGAGATTGGCTTTCTTTGAGATGGAAACGTGAATTGTCCACAAATATAACAGAAAGAATTTGGGTCGTTTTTACACCTCCTTCGTCTGCTTGCCATATTCAATCTGCATCACAAAAAAATCGCTGAATAATTCCAAGCACCAAACTATTCACAAATTGCTGAAGATCACTGACAAAGGAGTATTTGCATAATGTTGCCAAAATAGCTTCTCAAGAACAAACTCTGTTGACAGCTGTCACACTAACACAACCGATCCATCTCTTCTCAGATCTCAAGTGGAAACAGGAAACCACAAAAAATGCAACTGAATGACTGACTGACTGAAATGTCAATTTGTTGTAAATACTCAGCCAATTAGCGATAATAGGGAAAACTGCTTGCATACTATGTGAATGGCCCCATGAAAAGATTAACAAGGAACCAAAGAAATCCAGAGGTCAATTGTGATTCAATCAGAATATCAGCATCAATTAGAAGAAGAAGAATGGAAACAATCACATTTTAGCCCTCTTTATTGGTTTGAAGGGACATCCCATGACCAGAAGAAAGTTTTTCCCAATGCTAAAGCAGAATTTTTGATGAAAACTAGGTGCAGCATGGGCAGAAAAAACTAGACGTGATGGGAACAAATGGATATCATTTTTGGATTCAGCACGAAAAATTTATTCAGAAACACTTTTATTTTTAAAGAAAACATGAGAGTCCCAAAAAATTGTTTCCCTGTGTTATTAATTTGTCTCGACTTTAGAATAGGACCATTAAAAACAAATTTTATAGTACATAGTGTAACATACTATTTTCGTATGATTTATCTTCTATAAATATTCTATAACAAATTAATAAATAATTAAACAAACAAATAAATAAAGATAAATAAATAAACAAATAGTTTTGATGACCATCTTGGTTCGTACAAATAACCTTCGAATTTTTCTAGCTATGAAATATTCACATGACCTAATAGGGGGTAAAAGTTTATAAAAACAACGCCTGTATCATTAGTTTGAAAATTATGTAAGCAAAAAGTGATGAGACATACCTTTTTCCGTAGTGGTTTAATTCTTGAACGAATAGGGCCGTACATCTATTGAACATAAAAAAATATATTCAAACTACAGTCAAGCGTGATGAAAAGGTATTCATATACTTCAACTTAATTGATTTTACTGAAATAAATTTCAACTTGAGCTGGGATATTAAACTTTCTTGATGCAACAGTGACAAATTGAGTCATTCTCTGCTTTTGGTTTTGCATTAGATGGTTATATTTCATCCAGTTGTGAATGATTTTTGCTTCATTGCTGATCTTCCATTCAATACCTGACAATGTAATTTATGTGAGTAATAAATAATCGGCATACATTAATACGTGACAGTACTTCAGTTGAAGTGGAAGATTGTTACTTAGGAAAACAAACAACAAGGGTCCTATAATTTATCCCTGTGGAACACTACGGGCAATAAATATGTTCTCTGATAGTATGCCATCAATAAATATGATCTGACGTCTATGAAACAGGTAACTGCTAATCCATTGGACTTTCTTATCACAGACATCATAATACAGACGTCTATGAAGTAAACAACCATAATTCGCTTTCTTAAATGACTTCTAGAATTCCATAAATAAGGCTCCAATTACATTAGTTTTGCCCATGTTTTCTTTAATGTTATTAGCACGTTTGGTAATGGCATCCCAGGTAGAGATTTTAACGCCGAAAAAATCATATTGACAATCATTGTACAATTTATTTTTTTGAAGATAATCAAGTAGATGGTTATAAACTAATCATTTGGTAGTTTCTGATGTGATATTTGATACTGAAATTTGGTTTCAGACAAATCTTCCTCAGGCCTCTTTGGACCAAGATGTGACGGCTTTCTCCTTTTAATTTGGGTACACTTTAACCATGATACCCTTCGAGCATTGTTCCCTAAGTAGAAGGTCATCCGCTACTAACATCAGGCCGTGTGTTTTGAGATTTCCCCTCCTTTGAATCCATTTGTGCCTTATCTGTAATGATTCCCAATATTCTCAAATCCATATCTTCCAAAAGGAGCCAGTAATCTTACTAAACCGCCCTCCCCCCATCAACTTATCTGGGCACCTAATTCCATTTAATTGGTATAGATGAATTGGTAGCTTGGTATGGTATAAAATTTCAATCTGATACAAGCTGTCTTTTTGATTAACTAAGGGTCTCTTATCAAGTACATGCTCAACTTTATTGAGAAATGTTACCAGAGTTACTTCATTTAAAAGCTGTTTTTGAAGTAGGGACCTCAATATATGATGCATTGATCTTACCATTTTATCCCATACTCCAATGGCACCTAATTCCATTAATGACTAGTTTGTTTCGAATATTTGATTAAGCTTCTCTGGTCTTAAACTTTGAAAATTCCTCCTTTAATTGCTGAAAGATACTTGTGATGTTTTTGCCATTGTCACCAAACCTAGTCTTAGAATCATTTTGTCTAGAGATAAATTGATTGAATGCACAGTTAAACGATTTGCTGTCCGATGTTATTGATGTTTCCTACATTTCCAGAGTAACTGCTGTAGTTACTCTGCAAGTGAAAATAAAACCGCGTAGCTTGATGAGAACCCTACCTTTTATCACATTTAGTGCCTCAAAAGTAGCTACCCCTACTGATAAAATTAGTGCTTCATGGGGGAAAAATCGTCCAGCTGACAGGAATGCCATTGCTTGTCCTTCAAGTCAAGGATTCCTCCTATTACGCTCTATACAACAGCTTAAAACTCTTTAAACCTTATGTGTTCTTCTAATATCCGATATTTAGGCACTCATGGTGCTAGAGTAAGACAGACCTCCTTTCTACACCCCATTATCAGCCAAATGATAATAGTAAATTGTGAGAGTAGCAATATGATTACTTTGTGATATTATAATAAGATGCCTTCCCTCGTCTTAAATTGGGGCAGTTTACAATTTCATCTAACTGTCAGTGCACCGTTTTGTAAAATTGGACTCAACTTACAAATTCTACTACCCTTCTTAGATTGTAAGTGTGGACATTGGACCTTAGCTAACTTTTCCCAGTGGATTACATTTTCCCCTTTTGGGGCAGTTTAGAGAGTTCTAAATTATGTGGAAATTCTTTTTGCTAAAAGAAAGAACATGTCTTGTTTTCGGCTTGTTTTTGCTCCTTCAAGATTATATAGTTATTTCTCTCTTCAGCGAATTCTTAAGCTTGTTGATTATGCAAACTATTATGCACTTGTATGTGTAGCCAGTAAAAGAATTTCATTAATCATGCTGAATGTTCCTTTGAGTACACGCATGAAAATAAAAAATGCAAGAGGATGTCCCTTGATGTCGTGTGATAATCAACTTCATTTGCAACCACAAGTTTTCTCTACTCTAAATGCTCCATAAAACCATTGACTATGCTTCATGGATTAGTAGGCTATTTTTCCATAGTTTGCTATAAAAATCTGGGTTCTTTGAGCGAAGTGGCAAAATTTCTTTTCAAAGGCCAAAAAACACCTTCCCAGAGAAAATTGAGCCACGTCAAGTAACACTGGCTTGTAGATGGAGCTCACCACTTACAGGAATCACATTCTAGTACCAGGAAGACGAATTGTGATGGTTTGAAATCCTAAATCATCTCTTTTGATGTCACGTTATCTGCAGAGCTCTCTCTATAGGCAGATGGTTTGGGCCTATCGAGGGAGGGATGAACACCTTTTCCTTAGTAAATGGTTTCACAACCTGTGACTGTTGTTAGCCCATTAACTTAACTTGAACTCAACTCCATTTAGCAACCCACTCAACTGACTAGCCATTCTGATTTCCTGTTTCTCAATTTCCACTGACTTTGAGATATCATCTACATAGAAATTTTGTAGTTCAGTGCTCACTGTTTTAACATAAAAATCAACACAGTTATCATTTGGGATACTCCTCAAGGCATAAGTAGCCACACTAGATTGTAATCTTGCGCCAAACAGATAAAAAAGCTCTTGATATTTTCCGGACTCTAAATACAAGTGCCGTCCTGACTAGAACAAAAGTTGTCAAAGCATCTGTCTTGTGGTCTAAACTTAACTTATTGAAACATAGCTTCTGTATCTGAGGAATTACGGCCCTTTCTGGACAATAGAGCATCAAGACTCCAATAATTATAATTATAAATATTATTGGTCCTGGTAACGGTTGGTTATTCAATGCTGTATTTCTCTGTATTGTATTGTACTCCACTATCAAAAACAGATCTTAGCTTATCAGGTCTTGGTAGATAAAGCACTGGACGATGGGGGAGAAATGTATTGATCCAGTCAACCTTGTAGTAGTCAATTTATCAGCCCTGTTACCAGTGGTCTTGTTTGCTTTTTGGTCTCCACCACTTATGGATATATTCTTTGGAATCTTTGTTAGAGCCTTTTTCTCCAAGTACCTCCCAATGGTCCTCATGTATTTCCTGAACAAACGTTTATCCTTCTTTGGACAAAAGCATAGTAATTCAAACCTCCTTTATCCCATGTTTGTTGTCGAAAATCTATAGCTAATTATATTTCCATTGAAAAAATTGATTTGATATTGTTTGTCAACCTTGCTAAGTGACTTTCCTCATATTAGTCAAAGACGATCTGATGAGAATTGGGAGACTCGAGAAAGAAGAAGAAGAAGAGTGACTTTTCTATCACTGATGGTGCTCTTTTGACCTCTAAGCAAGCTTTAGAAGACTGACTAAATTCCACTTTGTACATCTGATTAATTTTTTCCAAAACATGTTCATCATGTGTTACAAAAACTTACATGGGCATTGGGTGCACCTGTTCTCTTGACAGGATACAAAACAGTCCATCCAAACAGTATTCTGATAGCAAAAGGTGTATTAAATCCACCTATGCACTGTTCCAGTGGTATATGAAGTCCAGTATAATCTTTACCTGTAAATAACATGACTTCGCTGTATTCTGCAGTACACAAATGTACATTTCGCAAATGAGGTCATCCTGGTAAAGTTGGAAGATAGGAAACACTCCGGAACTTTTGACCCTCATTTTTATCTCAACTCTTCACATGCAGCATCTATGCTATCTGTCAATATATATCAGGATAAAGGGGATAACAGAGACGCCCTCTTTCCTTCTATGTCCCACCCCCAAAATAAGAGAGAGTGTTGGTGGTGGGGGGGGAGGAAGGAAAGAAAGAGATAGATATAGATAGAGATAGACAAATAGATAGATAGATGGAGAGAGATAATGAAAGAGAGGGGGAGAGAAAGAGAGAGAAAGTGCGTGTGTGTGTGTGTGTGTGTGTGCGTGTGTGTGTGTACACGTGTGTGTATCAAGTAACTAGAGCATTAACATAAAGATTCAATGTTTTTGTTCTGATTTTGACTCCCATAATTCTCTTGATTTTATGATGTCTTGCGTGCTTTCTGTCCTCCCTTTTCTTGATCTGTTGATTCCTTTCGGGACTTTCATAGATGGAATCTATGAAAGACAAAAATGGGCTATTGTTTACCAGGAGTACCATCAATGAAAGGCCCAGTAAATCGTATGACAGAATCCTTAGTCGTGTCTATACTCCCTGTGGTGAGCTCAGTTATTCTGACGTCATAAGTATAATTTATGCTCCGTGCAGTCAAGGTGACTGCCCACAACTTACTATATGATGATGACGTATTGTTTTCTTATACACTTCAATTATCTCTTATACAATTTAATGAATGAATTTCTTAAAATGTTATTTATTTATTTTCTGTATCATTTTTAGCGGAAAAGTTTTTGGATGGCTCCTGAACTTTAAGCTTAACGTTTGAGTTTAAATGTTGAGTTTAGCTTTTAAGTTAACCAGTAACTTTAATATAAACTTTACTAAACTATGAATCGATATGGAGTTTAATAAATGACGTAAATGTGGTATTTTCAGCTTGGACAAACTCTTGGTTACTATTCTAAGTGTTTAGTGTTTTGGTTCTTTCAGTGGCTGTGACGAGCGGACGAGTTGCAACATCATCCTTAGCTCTCGCAGGTATACTTCCTATTGACAAATTTGATTCGAGTTCGAATGTCTTATTTACATCGAGCTACCTCTGTAATTAAAATCAAGTATCACATACAGTTAGTAAACAGTTTTGTAAATACACTCAGAGAGTGCAAGATGGTGGTTAGAATGGACCTGTTACTTTTGTTCCTGGTCGTAAGTTTTAATATTTGGAGGAAAGAGACAGACTTGTAGTACAACTGACACAGAAGTGTAACTTAAATATGCCTAATTTTTAAGAAGAAGAAAAGGAAAGGTTCATCGTATCCAGTCTGTGGAGTTTAAACCTTGGAAAGTATGAAATATCAAATCTATTTACTTTA
>RDPX01000078.1:557138-570533 GCA_003991215.1 Morbakka virulenta | reverse complement strand
AGACCCATTGACATATAAACAAATTTATATTTTACCTTACCTTACCTTAGTTCCTCCCATCCTAAGCAGGATATAGGGCAGCGAGACTTCGTCATCGTCTACGGTTTGAACACCTAATGAAGAGAGAGGAGACAAGAATTGTAAAGCAACTGTACCATCAGCAGACAATTGAAAAAAAAGTAGAGGGCGCCAGAAGTTCAGATGGAGAGACAGAGTGTAGACTGATATGAAAACAGTTAGCATTGAAAAGGACTATACAAATAGCAGGAGTGTGTGGTAAAAGAAATACCAAGCGGCCGACCCAACTTTAAGTTGGAAGAAGACCAAAGGAAAAGAAGAAGACTGATAGACGTCCGAGTGTTCAGAGGTGCATACATATCTTCAGACTACCACCTGGTGATCGGAAAAATCACACTGAAACTCAAAAGACTCAGCAAGCCACAGCAGAAGCGGATCTTTACAACTGCTAAAATGACAAATTTGAAAATCTCTGAGAGCTTCCAAGAGAATGTCACCAATAGAGTTGCAATTCCAGAGAGACCAGGAAGAATCAACGTCGGCACACTTCAGAGATACAATGAAGGAGAGTGCGGAAGAAGTGATAAGATACAGGAGAGGAAAGCTGAAGGAACAGTGGATATCAGATAAGAAATAGCCAGGGGCCAAGAGGAGGAGCAGCGTGATGGATGTGAATCCCCATTGGAGGATTCCAGCTGTTCCCAACATGGCAGATTTTTGAACTAGTACAATATTTACTAGGTTCTCTAGTTTCTTTATCCAATCTTCAAATTCCTTAGAAATACTACCCAGTGAGCCAACGACTGCAGGGATAACTTGAACCTTTTTCATGACCCAAATTCTTCCAAGCTCTCATTTTAAGTTGTGATATCTTACCTTACCGGATCAGGTGGATTGCCAAAGCCACTCTGATTCGTTGTCTCCATATGTCCTAATCCATCACTGTAGCACTTAGTCCAGTGTCTTCACATAACAAATCCACTTATGTTTTGCAAGGTCTTCCCCTAGATATATGACCATGCGTTGGCTTCCCAAGTAGCAGGGATGAGATTAATTCGTCTTTGCTACGGTACCAATGTCCAGCAAACTTCATTCGTCTTTCCGTTATTGTGTTGCCAACTGCCGGCATGTTTCCATACAATTCTGCTAATGTAGGATGCTCGGTCCAAGATTTATTGAGAATCGACCTCATCATCCCAGTGTAGGTACCATCTAGCTTTTTCATTTGATCTTTGAGAAGCATCTAAGTAGTCGATCCATAAAGTAAAACTGGCTCGACCACGGCTCGGAAGAAGTTCCTGTTAATGTTGTTAGGTAAGGTCGATTTCCAAATACGTGTCAATTTATCAACTGCTTTCCAAGCTTTTGGGAAGCGGGTATCAATATCCTTAGCTGTTGAAGCGATCTCGCTTCCAAGGTAAGTAAAATTATTCACTTCTTTAAGCGGATTACTGTTGATTGTAGTTGAGGCGCCTGCTTGGTTAAAGTTCATCAGTTTCGTCTTTTTCGCATTTACATGGAGTCCGATGATAGAGCAACTTCCTTCAATGATTGAAAAAGTATTTCAGCGTTACGAATTTCATCTGCAAATAGCGCCAAGTCATCAGCGTCAGTTATCTTAACAGATGTATATCTTGTGCTCCTGGCCTTATAAAGAGTAAAACCTAAGTCCTAATAGATGTCAACGGAAAAGCGCAAGACATAATTCAATGCTATTATGAAGAGCAATGGGGCAAGCGTTGCCCCTTGTAACACCCGTGCAAGTATCTTGAAAAAGTCTGTGTCCCCATCTGGCGACCGTATCGTAGACTCAGTATTGTTACATAACATCATAATTGCAATAAATATTTTCGTTGGAATTCCATAGGACAGCAGTATTTCTTTCAGCTTTTCACCGTGCACTGAGTCGAATGCCTTAGAGAAGTCGACGAATATTATAAATGCTTTAAGGTTTTTAGCTTTAACTCCCTCAAGAATCCTTCTTACTGTAAGAATCTGTCCAGTGATCGATCGATTTGGCCTAAAACTGTTTTGGTTGGCCTTAGGATTCTATTCTGTTTTGGAAGTGTTCTGTTCCTCAGCATAGTGTTGTACATCTTTGCTGCGATACAATTTCGACAGATTAGCCTCTTTTGGAAAGGGGAGAATACAACCTTTTTGCCAGATATCTATAGGATTCGTGTTGCACATTCATTGCAATATCGTAACAATATATCATTGAATTTTCCAGTCTTACAAATTTCAGGGGGAAAAGTATCAAGTCCAGGTGCTTTGTTTTTTTTAGTTTACTTTTGGGCCTTTTCTATTTCGTCCATAGTGAATGGTCCTTTTTTAATGGCTAGTTCGTGCTGATTTACTTTCTGGATAGGTTGGTCATTGATAATTGGTAATGCACCAAGTAGTGTTGCAAAGTAGTTTTTCCATTTTTGTAGTCTTCTTTCTTGACTTTTGGCTTTCAATTTTTAACTGGTAGATCGTTTTCTACCATTTACGTCATTGATAATTTTCCAAGCTTTTGAGCTTTTGTACATACTTCTGTTGTTCTGCAGTGTAGATCTGCTCTAAATCTTTACGGGCGGAAACATAACATTGAAGATTGGTTCTTGATGGGTTTTTATTGTTTTCACGAGCAAGCATCTTTAGTTGGTCTCGTTTAGTTTTGACTAGGCCGTTTTCACAAGTTACCGGAAACTTGCGTTTAGGCCTGGTAGGAACAATATCTGCGCTAGTTTTTTCGTGTGCTGATATGAATGCCTCATAAATTTCATTTGTATTAATTGAGTTTTCCTTCAATGCATCGAATCGATTTCGCAGGCTTATGCCATATAGATGTTCAAGGTTACCATTTTGAGAAAATTCCTTCCAATCAGCATGGAAAGTGTGATTTCTTCTTTTTGTTTCCTCTTAGACTCAATCTGACTTTCGCAGATACGATTCGGTGGTTTGTATAAACACCCTAAAATTTGTTGTAACACTCACAAATATGGGCTGAATTAATCCATTTTTTGTTTAAGATGATATAATCAAGGAGAGCTTTTGCACTGTTGGAATATGTAAAGAATAAATAAAATAATAGATGACGTTATGTGTTATCATTTGCGGAATATATTTCGGTAAAATGTACCATCTTCAGCCATATTATTGATGTTTATGATGAAATGTTTATGTTGAAAAAATTGAGAGGAAAATTAGAAGCCATGTGGTATACAAAATTACATGTCCACGCTGTCAAGCGTGTTATGTTGGGCATACTGTCCAGCATATAACAGAGCACTTCTCACACCATTGCAAACCCTCCCAACCAATTGGTAAACATTTAAAGAACTGTCACGCGAGAAAAGCAATCAATGCTCACGATGTCGAAATATTAGCTCAGTCATCGAGAGTTTCTTTGTTAATGACCCTTGAGGCTCTGTGGCAACGGGAACTTCGCCCCACCATTAACACTAAGGACGAGTTCCGAAGTCGGGAATTGACAATAAAGTGGTAGTTAGAGCTTCTAGTCACAACATAACGGTCGTTTGAAATTCTATTTGTTCTAATTATTGACTGTTTTCCACCTTTATTCATAGAATAAATATTTAACATCAATAATATGGCTGAAAATGGTACAGGTCACCGAAATATATTCCACGAATATGTAAAGGACCATTTCTTTCCATCTCTCTTAGGAAATCTGGTATTGAGACAGCTCAGGTTATTTGGGATTAAAAACTGTTCGAGATAACCACCATTTCTGTTATTTTGTGCATGATAGGTGTATTTGTTTTCCTCTGTGGAACCAAGTTGTGCGTTAAAGTCACCGGCAATCATCAAGAAACTGTGTTTTGGTACTGCACGCACAAGTGATGATAAGTCGTCATAGGAATCAGATTTTTCGTTTTCTTTGGAAACATTTGTGGGATTATAGCAAGATATTATAGTTAGTGTTGGATTACCACTGAATGAGGCTATGATTATACGTGACAGAATCTTCTCGATGCTGAATAGAGAAGACATGGCTAAAGAACTCAGTAAGAGACCTACTCCACCCACTGAAGTATTTGACGAGATTTTCCAACATGATGCTGTTACTAGTGACCAACTTGAAGGTACGTCATGATATTTTGGAATGTTTTCGTGAGAAAAGGGATGTTCCTGTAAACATATGATATCAATTTTGTATTCAATGGCACAAGCAATCAATTCAGAAATCTGTGACTCACTGTTTAAGGTGCGCCCGTTGAAAGTGGATGGGCGAAAGAAAACTTTGGATCTTATTAAGGATGGGATTTTGTTTTTATTGTGATTTTGATCAGTAGCACATTTTTTGATAGCCGGGCCCGACTAAACACCCGGGAACGCGCTCCTCGGTGATCCGCACGACGAGCGATGCGGTTTGAACGTCTGAGGGTTTGAATCACGAGTAATCCTTTCGTTCGCAATGATACACTTGAACACTCACGCGACGACTGCATTCAAGGGCAGTTGTTACCTAACTGAACCAAATGGATCTTGACCGTTGACTAAATATAGAAGCTCTTCCGCTCAAAATCCCGTGAAATTTACCATTGGCTTCCGACGTTCCTCTGCTAAATTTCACATCTATCATGCTGCTCCCCATCACTTCGCCGTGATATATATTATGATATATATGATATTCGTGATATCCTTTTATTTTATCCTTTCCTACTATGACTCTACTATCGAAGGAGCATGCGATATCAATGAAAGTGCAGTGTTTTTCTTTCTTGTTTACAACAACAATATCCGACCGCCTTGCCTTTATTTTGTTATCACATTAAATATTCATATCCCAACAGTTTTCAACAGATCCTTCTGGACGTTGATCGTACAAATTTTCTTGTCTGTCTAAGCCATATTTTTCACAAAGTTTCCAATAAATCAATTTCGCCACATTGTCACGACATCTCATACTCTCGCTGGGCTAGTGTGGTGCATTTACTAATTATATGTTCGACTGTTTCTCCCTTTTTACAACAAATCCTACAAAAAGGAGCATCGGAACTCTTTTTGATGTTGTATTTGACACAGTTCATCCTTATTGCTTGTTCTTGTGCAATACACAACCGCGCTTCAGCTTGAACCTTCAAATCTCCATGTGATTTCCAGGTATTCTTTTGGTCAACTACGCCCAGCAGTTGCCTAAGGAACTGACCATACCTCACTTTTTCACTCCATTTAGCGTTTAACTGTTCTCTTTTAAATTTACTCTTTGATTAAGTGCCTTCCGTCTTGATTGCCCCAGCTCTTTTCACACCTTCTACCAGTTTCTCAGCACAGTTCTTTACATATAGACCTAGGCAGTTTTCTTCCCTTTTAACAGACATTTATACACCCATCAATTCCCGTCCTCCTTCTCTTCTCTTTAGATACAACCTGTCTTTATCACTTTTAGGATGAAAGAGGCCATACATAGACATGAATTTTCTTGTTTTCTCTGTCTAAGTTCTTCAATTTGCTACTTTGCTAATGAATAGTATCTGCTCCATATCTCACTAAAACAACTGCCCAGGTATTGATTGCATTAATTTTGTTCTTCGCATTCAGTTTCGACTTAAGGATCAACCTAAGCCTTCTCGTGTATTTGTTGGTAATTTACTTTTTCGTTTCACTTTCCTTGATCTTATCCAATTCTAGTATTCCAAGATATGTATAGCTTTTATCATCAACTTCTTTTATCATTTCTTTATTTGAAAGCTGAATTCCATTGAAATAAAAAATTTTCTTCGTTTGAGAATCACAACTCCACATTTCTTTAAACCAAACTCTATTCTAACATCTTGGCTAAAAATAAAAACCTTGTTTACAAGAGAATCAATCTGATCTTCACTTTTCCCATAGAGTTTAAGATGATCCATAAAGAAAAAGTGATTCAATTTGAATTACTTCTCTCCCCATTCATAAAACGCAGTAACCTTTCTAAGCAGAAGAGAAAGAGTTATCATGCTTATAATAAATAACAAGGAAGAACATCCGCTGTCTGTAGCCTCTAACAGGTCTACCACTATCATCAAAAGGTTTTCTTCTATAGAAACATTCCATTGCTACCTTGTTCACTTCTTTTGATCAATTTGTTCGAGCAGTAGTATGATGACGACCGGGCCCACGCTACCCAACCGTGGGGCACCTGCCGGACAAGGCACATTCGCATGCCGTTCCAGTGCCATTTACTTCGTTATTTGAAACATAGACACTTTCACTCATTGGAGAGTTAGTGTCGGTGAGGTGCCACTACCACCAGTATTTTTTTCGCGACAACATCTCTAGGAAGATTGCTGATCAGTGCTGAATACCTCCATCTAACCATAAGACATAGGATAAACCTGCCAGACGTCAACTTGGTATTTCTCTTTTTTCTCTTTTTGCTTCTAGTGCAAGTTTCATGCAATCAAATAATATGCATTACTGTTTCTTCTTTTTGTCCACACATACAACAATGACTATTTTCCTGAGTTTTATCTATTCTTGCCTCGATGTAATATGTCCGAATACATTGATCTTGTTTAGCGGTGACGAGTTATTCAGTTTCTCGTTTTCATGTTCCACTTCTGAGCCACACCCACGACATATCATCTGCGAAATCTTCGTTTGCCTTATGAACTGTCCATGTACTGGGGTTTTTTCCATCTGTTTTTTCTCTCTGGGGCCCTGTGATTTTTAAGGACATCAACAGATTCCTCAGATTCTCTATACCAGTGTTTTCCCGCTCTTAGTAGTCTTTCATTACTCTTCAAAACATATTCTCTCAAATCGAGCACTGAATTCCCAACACTTTCTTCGATTGAGATAGGCCTCCTTCAGTCGTTTTTTCTTCCTACATAGTCTGCCAAAAGTATCCTCTGGATGGAGAGCTTTGTGGATTGTGAAGTTTCCTGGTTCTCTTGTCCATTGTGTTTAGCTCATCTACTGTCCAATCCAGGAAGGGCGGGTAATATCTCATAAGTGATACTGCCCAGGTGTTAATCCCTTTTAACAAGTTCCTGCTGTTTAAATTGGTTTCCAGTATTTTCCTTACTCGGCGAAGATATTCTTTATTTATTTTCTCCATCTTGTTTTTCATAATTGTATCGCTCTCTAGACTCCCAAATATTTGTATCCCTCCTCAACATTTAATGCCTTAATGATATGGTCATGCGTCAGCTTTATTCCATTTGAATTGGACATTTTCCCTCTTTTCATTATCGCTTCTGCGCATTTCTCATTCTCAAATTCCATGCCAATATCTGACCTGAATACTCCAACTGTTTGAATCAATCAATTACTATTGTTATTATTTTGATGATGATGATGTTAGAGTTCTTCTTGGTAAATGTGTAGTTCTAAGAAGTACCGTTTTCTGCAGTTCTAAGAAGCACCGTTTTGCAGTTCTTCGATTCTAATATTACCAGGTATTAGTCAACATATCGATTTATTCCTTTTCTAATAAGCCCAAGAGGAATGACAACAACTGGAATGACAGTCGTTTTAATGCACCACATTTTGATGATTTCTATTTCGAGACCTTTGTATTCTGCAATCTTTTGCCGCAACATTTCTTTCTGATGGTGCAGTCATATCAATTAAAATACAAAAACTCTTTGATTTATCTTTGATTACGATATGGGATTGTTCACATATTACGTAATCAAGGGAGCGGAGGCGGGGTCATCAAAATTGATTATGCTTGATAATGGGGGAAGGGGGTCAACAGGTTTGATGACATAAGCAAATGAAAAAAATAACTAATGGCGTATTTTGTTTTCTTTTGCTCCTTTTAGCATTCGCTTTCACACATATCACGGAAAAACTGAATAAAAAATTCAATGTACACTGAGATTCTTGACAGTTCTCTTGTTTTGTTTTTGTCTTGTTATTGTTATTAAATTGTAATTTATAAATTTGAATAGCGCTTGAATAGACCAAGGGGTAGATCATACGGTACTTTTTTGAAGGGTTCACCAATTACTGTAAAATTGATTAGGGGGTAAGTAGATGATGACGTAATTTTGGTAGGGATCACCAAATGATTACGATTAATTACAAGGGGGAGGGGGGAGTATAAAATAGGCCAAAAGTTGATTATGTAATATGTGAACGATCCCTATCCGGCCTGTTTGCTTTCACTTCTTTGTCTGTCTTAATAGGCATACCCCACAATACTGTAACATCACTGTTTTATTATTATTATTTTTGATGAATAAATATTATTATTATCATGTTTTATAATTATTCTCGGTAGATGTTCCAACCGGTACTAACCTAAAAGCAGATAGCAAGCAGGCATCAAAAGTTTTAGGTCTTCTTTTCTACTCTATTCTTAAATTGAGAGCACTTTCCTTCAAATCCTTGGAGTTCCCAATGGTGCTGTTTTCTGTATTATTTCTAACCTAGCATCGCCCGTTAACTTTTCCAGATATTTCCTACAATCTTTAGATTCCGCTCCCAGCGCTCCAATTACAACAGGTATAACTTGGCCTTTCTTAGATTCCACAGTTTTGTTACCTATTCCTTAAGATTATGGTATTTCTCTATTTTCTCGGTTTCGTTCTCCTTCACCCTTGAGTTACCCGGGACAGCGATATCAACTATTCCAACTTCCCTCTTAATTTTGTCGATGTCTTGTTTCCTTTCAACTACGTGCTGATCACATTGGATCATTAAGTCGCAAAGTATCTTGAAACTGTTGTTTTCTATGGCTTCTTTTGGTTTTTGGTTATACCAAGCATTTGCTCTATCTAAACAAGCTTGTCTACACAACAAACAGTGAATATATCTTGCAACGTTATCATGTCGTCGTTTATATTCTCTTTGAGCTAACTTGCTACATTCACTAACAACATACATGACACTTTCTCCCCTCTGATTACACATCCTACACAAGGCTGATTCGGCTGTCTTGTCAATGTGAAATTTCATATAATTTGTCCTCAGAGATTGCTCCTGCGCGCTACAAATTAGTGCTTTCTTTGGAATTTTCAGGTCACCCTTCTTTAGCCAAAGCAACGAGTCACTCCAACTTACATTATTATTATTATTATTATTATTATTATTATTATTATTTATTATTTCATACGAAGAAAAGAAGGAAATATCTATGGGGAAACATTGATCTCAGTACCAATTAGAAAATTGTTCCCAAGTGATATCTCTCTCCAGTTGTCTAATAAATATCGTCATAAAAGGACTTGGCTAGACTTTTCCCAAAAGTTTCCATTCTAGTGAAACTGACGGGCGAAAGAATATGAGAATATGCCAGAATGTACAAATGTAAATTTTGGAGATCGCTATCAATTTACATAAAATCTATGCAGGCACACAGTATATATTATTAAAATGCAATTAAAAAATATAATTTTATTACTAATTACTGCAAACTGCGCCTACCAACCTTACTAACAAGTACAGCAACGAAAATGGCCTTGTGTTTACACCAGTCAAATCAATGGTTTACGAAAATTAGGAAAAAGGTATCAGTGTATCAATGGGTAAGTGATAACGAGGAGCCGTGGCTTAATGATTAGTGTAGTTTCGGGTTCGCTTCCCCGAGAGGCCGAAAAGAATTTACAACTTTACAAAAGAAAAAGCCATTGGTTGGCATCAGGAAGGGCATCCGGCTAAGATATTCCTCACTGCCAAAACAAAAGTTCCTCTGAGGAGCACCGTCTGAGCCTCAATTATTGGGGGGGGGGGGATGACGTTAAAACAATTACATAATGGGTAAGTAATAATAATTACCATTTAACTTAAATATATTTACGGGTCTTTAAAGTAGGGGAAGCTTAAGGCTTTATATAAAAGACATCTTTTAAAATACATATTTCGATCTATATTTTGAGAAACCATAAAATGTTGACTCTAGCTCCCCCCTCCCCTAACCTTTCCATTCAAGACTTCTTCTCATATATCTGTTAAAAAACAAATGTAAACAACACAATGTGCAAAAACATTGTGCAAAGAGCATGTGTGCTAAGGTAAATACAACTCACTTAGTGATCTGTTAGATATTGAAACGAGGGTGCTGGCCGATATTGCCGTACTTTGTACGTATCTTAATACTGTAATTATTTAGTCTTTATTATAACTACAACTACCTTTATAATATAAGCAGCTATGCCTTGAAACGTATCTCAGCAAAGGGGAAAAAAGATATCTACCAAATCAAAATTAAGTTTGAACAAAATAAATACTCTGCAAACAGTGAGTTAGAAAAGGCTATGATTTGAAAAACCATTTGTTACTTCTCCTAACTTAAACTGACCAAGAAAATGATTTGGCTCAAGATGAACAATGGCACTCATGTTTATCAGATTAAACACCATTGTGTGGTAAATGGTGTTTAATCTGATAAACAGGAGTGCCATTGTTCATCTCTGATAAAATGGTGCGAAACACAGGAGTGCCATTGTTCATCTTCAGCCAAATCATTTACTTGAAAACGAAAAAGAGGCAGACTGGTGAAAACCTGGCAACCCACCTTCCAGGAGGCTCTTCTTGCTAGGTGAATTTCCTTTCGCAATGTACAGGCCCTGGCCAAAGACCATAACTTATGGCGTCGTCTTGCCTCCTAGTGTCTCGGCAGAGACTGGAGGACTCAATGTCTAAGGTAAGGTGTGGTAAATGATACCAAAACTATTTGAGCGTTGTCTTGTATGGTAAATTTGTTCTCGTAACAAGTGAACACAAAATAGTATCCGACAATAGGATACAGCTGAGGCTTCATTACAACGTTAACCTAAAAAACTAAATTTAGCATCACATGAATGCTAAAATTCCCTACCCTTATGCATCTCTATGCGCCACAATACAACGATCTCTTCTCTATTACAATCAACGGGTTCAATAATATCACACATGAGATTAAACGCTGTTCATTAAAAATTGCGAAAAACCTTTCTGCAGGCTTAAGGAGTACATGGAAATAAAACCTCCCATTGAACCTTCGAATCGCAAATAAAATGAAAAACGTGCAAGCCACTAGCAACGAACTTAGATTCTACTTATGTCCCAACAGTGGAATAACAGCTAAAATCATTGAGCTTTCTCTGGTGGAAGCTACTAATTCTTCTGCAACACGATAATTTATGCGAGTGGCCAGCTCAACATTCTTTTACAAGAATCCAATAAATATTTCGTGTGAATTAATGAAAAACAAATACCATAACGACCTTGCCATCAAGTTCCTTCCCATGCATTAATCAATCCTTGGGATGCAAAATTGTCACAATATGGCATTCCCTCACTACTTAAATGATGCATTTAACTACACAGATGACAATGGATGCTTTCTGTCTACTGAAGAATGGCATCTGCCAACTAAAATACTGTAGAAACAAATAAGAACATCTATCAAAAGTTTTCACTATATGACCATTTGCTTTCAAGCAAAGAACAACCCATTGCTTGGTGTCAGGAAGCGTTTTCGGCCAAGAAATTTCTCACTTCCACAACAAATTCTCTCTGAAGAGTATCGTCTGATCCCAGTTACTTGGGAAAATAACGTTAAAAAAAAGGCTTAACTGTTAAAAAACATATACTTGTTAGCGCCTTTTGCGATACTCCAAAATATCTTGTTATTCCCTATATATCAAACTTTCCCCAAAACATCTCAAAACATTCCCCATTACTTCACGCGATTGTCCTTAGCACGAGTCGATCATGTGACTGTATCAACTTTCAAATACCCAGCCCTCTTTACACACCTTTACTGTTAAAAGGCTTTTATAGGGTAATACGTTATTGTGGTAAACATATGGAAAATTTAACCAGTGCTATAAAATAAAGTCATTATGCAAAAGGGATATCTGTACCAAATTCCTAAAAAAGTATCGTTTCAGTACCGGAAGCATTTCCAAGTTGGGAACATTCACACTACTTTGAACATAGGCCACGCTGAGGGTATAGACAACACAAAATTTTCTTTTCTCAAAATCTTTTGGACTTTATTGTCTTAGGGTCCTCGAAATAACAACTTCAACAGTTTTCCCCAAATAGTTTTGCAATAATCGATATGCTTCAAACGCTGTCATTTGTTCACTATTCATACCATCTATTGCAATAATCAAATCGCCGGGCTTCAATACTTCTTTTGCCGTTCCATACCCTGAAACACTTTGGACTGTAAGATTACAGGTTCCATAAGGTGATACACTCCCACCAGCAAGTCTTAAACCAAGTTCTTGTAAACTTGGAACCTTGAGGTTAACCGGCATAGTCTTATTTGTGTCACATTTCTGGCTAGCTACAGATCCTGCAGGTTCGCTGTCAGTCTGTTTAGAAGATTTCTTTCCCAGACGAAAGCTATCTCTCAGACGTCTATGAGAACTTTTACGGCCATTCGATACAGAATAAGATCGTTCATTCCACCCAGTGCCACTCCAACCGCCTTTCTTTGGCTGACGCATGCTCTGTGATCTTACAAAAGGTTCTGTTGACCAAGCTTCCGTTATATCATTGGTGTCTGAAAAATCCAAATCTCTTTTTCTTTCAGCCTGTTATAAAAAAATCAAAGCCAAAAACTACATTATTAAAAATAATAATAATAATGATAATAATAATAAACAAAGTTCATGTCCAGCATGACAGCCCGCACAGGGAGATGGTATTCACCTGCCGGACGAGAAAACTTAACCCCGGCTACCGACCAGTAGCTTTAGAGGTTAAGCACCTTCCTCAATATGTTGGTAGTTCCAATGATGGTAGATGTTTGGAGTCCACCCAAGACATCAGGGATGCCCAACTCTTTCAAACTGCGCTCCAAGCGCTTCGTCACCACTCCTAAGCTTCCCACGACGATTGGGACAACGCTGGTACATACACTATGTAACTTTCGGATTTGTTGGGCCAAGGGAGAATATTTAGTGATCTTTTCTTCTTCTTTAGCTGTCACATTTCGATCGGAAGGCACAGCAAAATCTACAACCAGCCATCTCTTCTTAGTGCGGTCAACAACAACAACATCCGGACGATTAGATTCCACCTGTTGCATTGTCTCCACTGATCTATCCCACCAAACTTCAAACCTACCATCTTCACTCTTTCTAACTTTGTCAGGCACCTCTTCAAACCATTTCCCCGCACATTTCAACCCATACTTCTTGCACAGCTCCCAATATATTCTCAATCCCATCCTATCATGTCGCCTCTTGTACTCCTTCTGAGCCAGTACCTTACACCCACACGCAACATGCCAAACTGACTCAGATTCAATTCCGCAGATGCGACACATAGGACTAACACCACCATCCCACTTCGACTGCGCCAACCTTGTCCTCAATGCTTGCTCTTGAGCAGCAAACACAAATGCCTCTGTGCTTTTTGCAAGGAAACCACCTTTAACCCACTGTACTGATCTCTCTGTTGCATTTTCATCCATCTCCCGAAAGAACCTACCATGCA
>RDPX01000078.1:518456-546697 GCA_003991215.1 Morbakka virulenta | reverse complement strand
CAGAAAATGATCTTGTGAAAATATTGTGGGACTTCAATATACAAACGGATAAAAAACTGGAACACAATAAGCCAGATATTACCGTACATGACAAGAAAAACAACGAGTGCCTTCTAATAGAAGTGTCTTGCCCATTCGATAAGAACATCAATGAAGTTGAACAAGTCAAATTAGAGAGATACCAAGCTTTGAAATGGGAACTGAAGAAGATTTGGAATTGTAAAAGCGTAAAGATAATACCAATTATTATTGGAGCGTTAGGCACTGTTAATGCAAAGCTTGGAGAATGGTTAAAGACTATCGATATCAACTGTAGTATTGGACAATTACAACAAGCAAGGCTACTCGGTACAGGAAGAATACTCAGGAAAGTACTGGACACCTGAAGTGACTGGGAGTTACTTGATGTCTGGACTTTAGTATCAACATCCAGCTAGAAGCTGTGTTTAGATAAAGGAAAATATAATAATAATAATAATAATAATAATAATAATAATAATAATAATAATAATAATTCTTAGAAAAGTTTTAGAAATGTAAGGAGAAGGAAACCTCTTGGCCTTTGGCTGCTAGTTGTGGCTAGCCCAAGAGGAACAAAGCGGCATTAAGAACAGCCTGTGCAAATGCTACAAACTAAGATAATAATAATAATAATAACAAAACATCGACACTTGGCATTCGAAATGAGGAAGAGACATTCAGGGTATATGGTCATGGTGATACCGATGATAATTGGAGCACGCCGTGGTAGCTTACAGAAAGCGATAAGTGAACGTTGAAAATTGATAACGAAACGAGAATTCGTGATTAGGGAAACTGAATTAATGAATGCAGCCACATCTAGACAGGACTGGAATGATATAACAACTGATGAACCCAAAACTGTATCGCGTAAAGCGTACAAATGGAAATCCACTGGAGTGGATATGGTGAACAATTTTTCGGTTAAACTGTTTTGATTCTTCTAATTAATTAATGGCCCAACATCTGTCCGAATTCTTACGTAACTCAGAAAAGTGTCCCCAGTGGCTAATTGAAGGATCACTTACCTCTTACCAAAAACCAAAGAAACTAAAAACCCAAAAATCACAGAGCAATCACGGAACCATAACCAAGCACTATCCACAAGCTTCTAACCTTAATTCTCACCAATAGAAATTACTTCTTGAAGAAAGTAATCTATTTCCTGATAAAAAGAAAGGTCACGGTTCCATGGCTATAAGGCCAAGTGGCCTATCGACAAAATCGTTCGAAATAATGAATGCTGGTGGAATGTTAAGTGTCACTTGGAACGACTACAGGATGGCCTCCGACAGTGTGCCACAGTCAATGAACTCTGCAAAAATTCCCTTGTAATTATTATTTTATACGCAGAAGCATGAAAAGATGGAAAACCCCGCTTTTTTACTCATAAAAACGAAATCCTCAAGTCAAATAACATAGATATTAATTGTAGCATCTTCCGGGGTTACATGTTAGCCCCTCTTCTGTTTTGTACTGCTCCCTGCTCATAAACAATCATATTTAAAATTGTGGCAGGCAAAACGACCCTACTAGATGAGAAAAAAATTTAATGTGGTGGCAATTAAATGAGGTCCACTTGGACTAAACATTTGGAAACTGCCCTGATAATTTGATTTTCCATTTCAGTGGAATCCAGGCCAAGCCAGGATAGCTTGCGCTGCATAGAGCATTCTGGTGGGGGCAACTTAATACGAAGTTAAAAGCTATACCATTTTTACTGTATACCTTTGTTTAATTCATTGTTAGGGTAACAATCACTCAACAGAATTTGCTTAATTCTTTCTGTTCCTCTAGACAATATGTCAGAACCGCAAATAACGACAGTAGGGTAAAACAAAATCAATTTCAAATTGCGCGGACCTAAGACGAGTCCGTGTACTCATTGTCTAGCGAAGACTGCTTTACAAAACACAGTGGGTTTGAAGATTATTTTCTTAACTTAGTACCAGTGATATAAATGCTCCACATTGTTATTAAGGACCCTTTACTAATGTGTGTAAATAGAAATAATGACGTGCCTGAAAATACTACCTCGTGCTAGTATAACACTGTCAATATACAATGATACCGTTTAAACTTGAAGCATTTGTAAAGAGTTTTTTCAAAATGATGATAAATGAATAGTACGTCTGCTTTTGTGCTTGGTTTAACGGGTCAAAGTGCAACTGACATGCTTGCTGTTCTTGATTGTGTCGCAAACGTATTTCAGTTATCGGTCAGCCATCTAAGCAACTCTGTGTAACTTAGGCGATGGTCTATGGAAAATTTTAGGCAACATCTCTGCGCCGCATGAAAAGCCTTGGGCCATATAAAATTTTCTGTCACTTTTTATTCCATGTTATCGTATCTCTTTAAATTGAAAATTGTTTATCTTTCCTTGCTTTATTCAAAAAGTAAAAGAAAAAGTGCAATAAAAAAAAGAAAAAAGTGCAATAAAAAAAGGAAAAAGTGCAATAAAAAAAGAAAAAAGTGCAATAAAAAAAGGAAAAAGTGCAATAAAAAAAGAAAAAAGTGCAATAAAAAGAAAGGAAAAAAAAGAAAAGTACAATCACGGAAATGGTTTGGGAAATGCAATACTTTCACCAGATTCCTGCGACCTAAATGGCCGAGTTAAATACGGGAGCGCAAAAAACCTAACAAACATGTAAAGCAGTGAACCGGCCTGTTAAACAAACGGTTAAGGAAACAAATACACAAGAAAAACAGTGGATAGTCTATCCAAATTCAGGAACACAGGGTGCCCAAATTATTCTTTTTTGCCATAAACAATACTTCAACAGCCATTCTTAATTAATCACCAAGAACACTTAGAATGGGAGTTGAGGAATTATCAAACACTAAAAGAAAACAAAGTTTGCACAACGAAACCAATGGGAATTTTAACGCCCTAAAGATGTTCTATCCAAAAATAAAATGCCACAACTATGGGAAGGCACTAGCAAACTGCAATGCGCCAACACAGGAAGCAGACAAAGACCAAAAGTAAACTTCCTACGATGCAAAAGCACGTTAGAGGAAACTCCAAAACATGGCAAAATTACTGACGAGTGATTTTATTTATTTTTTTATCTATCCATCTATCTATCTATCTATCTATCTATCTATCTATCTATCTATCTATCTATCTATCTATCTACCTATCTATCGATCGATTTATCCATCAATCTAACTATCTATCTATCGATCTATTAATCTATATATCTATCTATCGATCGATCTATCGTCAAAAAACCGACCATAGAGTTCAGAAGCTTAATGGCTTCCATGATTTTGTCGATAGCATGAATGCTACCGGAGGAACTTGACTTGACTTAACGGACTTCCGCGAAAGTGGCAAAGGCCACTTTCACCTGTCCCGCCTTCACTATCCTCTCCGGAAACTTGAACCAGTTATTTTTGTCCTGGGGTAGTTGTCTGATAGTTTCCAGATCTTCTAATGTTCGCAGTTTGGGAATTGAGAAACACTGGTGGATATTATTAACGATTTAGTCATGGGAAGTACAATTTTCATGCCCAAAAAAATCTTGTATGGAGGGTTTAATTGATAGCTGGTTAACTGAATAAAAGATGTCTGATTCAGTGAACACTATCAATTGGTAAAAACACCTCCGTAGTTAAGGGCCTGGCGTTGGAAGATGAAAACAAGGATGATCCTTTCTGGTCTTTCAATAGAAATAACAAGCACAAACTCTCAACTTCAAATCCACGGTAATTAAAAGACAATTGCTTTCAATTTTAGCAATCTTTGTAAAAAACGCCCAGCTGATCGTTTTTCTCATAACATTTTCTGACAAATAGTTAATTCTACCAGCTCCAGTGACATGCGTGGACACTATTTTTATATCTACTATGCTATGCATGATCAATATTAAAAAGCGAATTGAGGATACCAAGAAATGCATTACTTAACTAAAGGTAAAATGCCGATTTTATGATCAAATGGATCAAGGCAATTTAGACCAATAAAAAATATATAAAAATAGGGAAAACTCTTCATATGTTATGCCTACTGTTAGTAGTACAAAAATACTCCTTTCTTCTTGGGCGTGCTCACGAAAACTGTGAGGCTATCAGTACTAAAACTCTCTACATTCCTCTGCAATGTAATGTATACAAAGTATTAATGAAACACAGCACAAAAAATGCAAATATTCTGTATCAATGAGTATGGTGTTAACGATATCATGCAGTAAACAAAAGAGAAACATCGCAAAATGTGACTGCAACCGGTTAGTTAACTCACCAGTTCATCTGCTATATCACTATCGTACTTCCTTGATTCTGCTGGGCTTGCGGGAGCAGACTGTGGAGTAAGGACATTCTCTATCGAAAAGAGGTTTATGTCAGCACTACCTGGAACGAGAAGTGTGTGTCGTGGGCTTTTCATTGAATAAACTGCAGCTGCGGCCGAACAGCTTCTCCTACTGAAACGGTCTACTACAGTATTCTCATTTTTAATTTCCTTCTTTTCTTCCATCCCCGGCAAAGGAATTTTAATAACTCTTGTTGGTGATGTCGGCTTTGGTGCTAATCGTGCCGTCGGTGAAGTTGGATGAAATGATGACATTTGACAAGGTGATTCAACGGTATCTTCATTTCTGTCCTCCCTGAATATTTCTATTATCTGGCTTTTGTCCTCGGCTAAAGATATTTTGTCTTCTGAGAGTACTGAACCAGAAAAACTAGCACTTCTCCTAACTGACGAACGTCCGTCAGATGGGGGAGCGAGGAATAAATCTCCAACTTTTCTTCTGATGGAGAGCACTAATTGACGCCCATTACTCTTAAATAACGAAGTAACTTGTCTGTGTGTCATTCCACGCACATCCGTTTTATTTACTTTAAGTATCTCGTCTCCAGAATATAAAGCTCCACTTTTTGATGCTTGGGAGTCCGGTAAAACGCGACGAACGACTGGATACGCACCATGTTTATCGGTACTTACGCTGATAACAATGCCAAGCAAAGTATCACTGTCTCGTTTAATCTAAAAACGAGTAAGATAATGAAACAATGAAAATAAAACTATGACACTAAAATTGGACTACATACTACTTACAAGACAGTTTGAACTAGATGACTCGGTGAAACTGAAAGAATATTGCAAATTTAAACAAAATTAGGCGCTAAAATTATCCGTTGTCCTTAATGTGACACTGAGGTTTGGGCATCAGTTGGTCTATTCAAGTATTTGTGGGATACCTTACCGTAGAATAGTGTAACCGAAGTTGAAGCAGGAAGAGAATCCGGGAGAAAGAGAGAAAAAGCCAGAGAAAGAGAGAGGCAAAGTGAAAAATGGTGGGGTGGGGGTGGTAAAGAAAAGGAGGAGAGAGCGAAAGAGATGAGACTGGCAAGCAGAGAGATAAAGAAATATACAGTTAAAAAAATAATATAAAAACTGCTTTAAAGGGTCTGCATGATTATACAAGGGGCATCATTCGGGTAAAAATTTCCTTCTTTGTATTGTCAGTTGTCTCTCTAGGAATGGGGGATGGAAAATAAAGACTTGAAATTTCACATAGGGCTTAGCGAAACAGAATTTCGGAATTACGGGTTCTGGGATTGGAACAGCAACTTATAAAAGAGAGCCCTGAATAGTGAACATTACGCTTGGGGATAATGCTCAGTGGTTTAATACGTTTAAGCGCGAGCAAGTATTGCCACGTTTCTACATCTTTGTATTTTCCTTATGTTCTTGGACGATTTCTCTTTTCGTTACAGGCAACTTACATAATAATAGACTAGGTTTTAATGCGTCCCGTGTACGCGTGCTCCATAGTGTAATAGAACAATAATTTGGTCAATTATTAAGTGAAGGTCAGAGGCTTTTCTGTAGACACCTCTTTGCTCAGTAGTGTTCAGTCATTTTTATAGACACTTCTTTGCTCAATAATGTTCAGTTATTTTTAGACACTTCTTTGCTCAGTAATGCTCGGTTATTTTTGTAGACACTTCTTTGCTCAGTAATGTTCAGTTATTTTTATAGAAACGTCTTTGGTCAGTAATGTTCAGTCATTTTTATAGAAACGTCTTTGGTCAGTAATGTTCAGTTATTTTTATAGAAACGTCTTTGGTCAGTAATGTTCAGTTATTTTTATAGACACTTCTTTGCTCAGTAATGTTCAGTTATTTTTATAGACACTTCTTTGCTCATTAATAAAATAAAATAAAACAAATAAAATACTAGGCTCGCGCTTATAGACTGAAGGTTTCTCAGTCTTGTTTATATTAATATTAATCATTAAAGTGTAGCCATAAAAATAATGAGCAGATATATTATAGATAAATTGCCTTTTAATAATCCATTAGTCAGCAATTAGTACCAAAAATAACAATGCAATCTGTTCTGATTATTATCAACGAAAACAGCTTGAGCTGGCTAATTAAAGTGTATAGAAATTAATTTATATTTTTAATTTATTAAAACAAAACAATTTTCCTCCCCACTGGTATGGTATTTTTCAATAAAGGCATGCTAGTATAAAATATCTATTGTTGGTGATGAAAACAGAAATGTAATTAGCACCCTAACCAAGCAGGTGGTTGAATAGTTTAAACACACCTCACTGATTAAAACTAGAAATCAATCAGCAAATAACTTTAAATAACTTTTCTTTCAAAGGCCAAAGGAAAGCTCACACTAAATACATATGTCATTAAAATTAGTAAAAGCAATAAGAAAACAGGTACCTTGTTTGTACTCATAAAGATAAATCCTTTATACATATAATTCATTCTATTTACATGAGTGCAAAGGCACTGGTGTAAAAATATAAGCTTAGCATCATTTAAACCGTAGTTTTCCAAAGAGGGTGAAGACCTTGACTAATAATTTCATATGCAGTTAATGTATTTGCTACCCGCACAATCCACCACAGCCCAACGCGCAATATACGATCGCTAAAAAGCTGACCATTTTGAGGAGCCGTGGCTTAATGGTAAGTACAGTTGCACCGTAACCAAGAGGTTCCCGGTTCCTTTCCCCGAGTAGGCGAAAAGAATTTGGAACTTTACAAAAGAAAAAGGAAGGGCATCCGGCCAAGAAATTCCTCACTGCCAAAACAAACTCTCTTGGAATGGCACCATCTGAGCCCCATCTAATGGAGCGAAATGACGTTAAAACCAAAAAAATCTAACCATTTATCCTCTCGACAGTTGCAGACTATCCATACGTTTTGTGTGTGTGTGCGCGCGGGCGGGGGGCGGGGTGTCACATTCTGCTCGAGGTGAATCTGTTTTTTAAAAAAATACGGTGGCTGTTATCTTGTACGAGTAATACCAGTTCCTGTGACACTTGTATAAGGACTGGTATTGTAGCGACGCGAACACAGTCCCCTTGACGATGATACTAGATGGACAACCAAAGAGCACATCTGCTCCCGATAGCTGTATAAGATCATGTAGTGTCAGGATAAACATACAGCAATACAACACCACTTCGAATATCACGAATATCTGATTAAATACAGATATACGAGTGACAGCTGCCAGTCTGGCATCTGCCAAAATTATCTGAAAAGGTCTATCTCTAGCATTTATTCTGGGGTTGTCATAGCCGTGGAGCGATAAGGCTAGAGTTTTATTAGTAGAAAAGTTTGTAGGCACGGCTACCTACCAAGTATGGCAATTAAAATCCGCCCAATATTAATTCCACTAAAGACCGCCAACGCTATAAATTCCAAGTCCGAGTACTCTCCCTAATGTAGGCCATTAACGAAGGAGAGCGACAACATATGTACCAAGTTGCTAGCCCTATAACGGCAACCACTGGGCAGAAGCCACTATACATTTAATTAGAAATGTTTTGAAGGATTCTAAATTTCACCAACAACGTCACTACTTCTTCTTAAGACATACACTTTGGATACACTTGGACGGCGATAGAGTCATGTACGCCTAACGCAATGTCGGATGCAGCTGGACAAAACAATGTTTTTCACAGACGTGTGGTGACAAGGCGGTGAAATAATGTGGTTTAGCCAGTCTTCAAAATGAAGTATTAGCCGTGGAGGAAATGGTATTATGTGGTAGTAAGGAAGAGAACCTACAGGGAAAGAGAAAGATAAAACTGTCTATTTACAATTCACAAACATACTCTGGTAGGAAAATATGGCAGGCTCCAAGGCAAAAACGCGCAAAATTTCATTTTTTGTGAAGCCAGCACCAAAAAAGACAAAAATACGGTCATTGCCGGTTAACTGGCGTCACGAATAACGAAGTGAAATTGGCTTTTGATGTTCAAGCCAATGTAGAACCAAATAAAAAGGCTGATTCACAAGGACCTTTAAATACTGCATTCATCAGGGTCAGACATACCAACCATATCATGTACCCCATTTATAATTTCTGATATCAACCTTGACTAGGATATCAACCTTAGTCCAGAAGAGACGCGTACAGTTTGCTGGACACTGTACACGTGCCTCAGATGAGCTTGTGTCGTCGTTCCTCTTATGAAGGCACCTATCACTAACGTGGTATCGCAAGCTTACCTTTCCAGACATCATATGCAGGGACAACGCCATCGCCAAGGAAGACCCTCTGACAGCTATGACCAATAGGGTATACTGGAAAGGTGCAGTGAATTCTGTCTCGGCTGTAGCCGCAAGATGATGATAGTGATCATTTCTGAAAGGATTGAACAAGCGATTAAAACACTGGGAAAAGCTTTCGGCCTTTAGAAGTTACCTCAGAAATTATCAAGCCAGCTGGTAACTGAATTATTGTAAGTATCGTAAACCTTAATATCCACAACGTTGTCACGGGCTGGATCCCTAATGAATAGAACCTCTCGTTCATAAATGCTTTTAAAGAAAAGAGAAATGAAAAAAATCGGGTATGGTTAGCTTAAGCAACGTGACCTTGTGATAGCCTTTAAATTGATCACAATATAATATATAATAATAACACAAAATAACAATCGTTGGTACATCAATGTTGATGTCATGAAATTTAGGTTTAGCCCATTGCACAACGCAATAGATGGCATTTCAACGCTTTGCTGGGAGCATAGTTAGTTCCTTTCTATGCCTGGATTTTTTCTTTGCGCTAAAGGGGAAAACCTTAACACACCAAGTGGGCGCGGCGCTCCTCAGTTATCAGATTTAGTAGTGGATTTCCTAATTTAATTGCAATTGCCATTAAATGTCCAGGGTAAAGGTCCAGTCTTGACGTCATAGCAATTTGTAACGCTTGGTTTAGACTTTCTGTTTACTAGAACTTTAAAATATTATGGTTCTGGCTTAAACTGAGTTTTTAAGCATGTTAAGGCATCCCTGTCAAGTCCAGATGCACGATGAAGAAGAACAACCACTGCATGTTTCTCAGTTTTTAAAAAATTGGAGTGTAAAAATAATTAGTATTACAAAGTTAAAGCCTGTCGATATTGACAATTTCATTATATTCAGCTCATAAAAGCAACAATGTAGCCCCCTTAGACAAATCTATGAGCTTGATCCCCAACTTCATCCCTTCCTCTGTTTTTTTCCTTTGTACCTATGGATTTTCAGCAGGCCAATGCACATGAATGTGTGTAACTCCGAATAATCTGACAAAAACCTTACAACCAATACCTGTAGTTTCAGACTACTTATATTTGAAACTTGATTCTTAAGCACATAATTTTCCATAAGAAGTAAGTCTTACTAACTTTAATACTTTGCTCTAAGCTCGTCAAAGTTAACTCACTGAGATGTACGAACAAAAAGCCTGATCTCACTTTGAAAACACATAGAATTTAAGACTGACACTATATTAATATCAAATTACCTTAAGCCGAAGTGTACAAAACGGATATCAGGATTTTGAAGGGCTTTAAACTAAAAACGGTCATAGTGACTGACAAAAACATAAACAAAAGTCTGACAGCATAAACCGATGACAAATTCAAAATGAGAGATCTTTTGTACAAGACAGATTTTCGTTTTAAACTGCGTTAACTAGATTCGTTAAGTGTTGCCCCAAACTCGGCACTTGTTGCAGTATACGTGCATCCAAGGCAGATTTTCGTTTTAAACTGCGTTAACTAGATTCGTTAAGTGTTGCCCCAAACTCGGCACTTGTTGCAGTATACGTGCATCCAAGGCAGATTTTCGTTTTAAACTGCGTTAACTAGATTCGTTAAGTGTTGCCCCAAACTCGGCACTTGTTGCAGTATACGTGCATCCAAGGCAGATTTTCGTTTTAAACTGCGTTAACTAGATTCGTTAAGTGTTGCCCCAAACTCGGCACTTGTTGCAGTATACGTGCATCCAAGGCAGATTTTCGTTTTAAACTGCGTTAACTAGATTCGTTAAGTGTTGCCCCAAACTCGGCACTTGTTGCAGTATACGTGCATCCAAGGCAGATTTTCGTTTTAAACTGCGTTAACTAGATTCGTTAAGTGTTGCCCCAAACTCGGCACTTGTTGCAGTATACGTGCATCCAAGGCAGATTTTCGTTTTAAACTGCGTTAACTAGATTCGTTAAGTGTTGCCCCAAACTCGGCACTTGTTGCAGTATACGTGCATCCAAGGCAGATTTTCGTTTTAAACTGCGTTAACTAGATTCGTTAAGTGTTGCCCCAAACTCGGCACTTGTTGCAGTATACGTGCATCCAAGGCAGATTTTCGTTTTAAACTGCGTTAACTAGATTCGTTAAGTGTTGCCCCAAACTCGGCACTTGTTGCAGTATACGTGCATCCAAGGCAGATTTTCGTTTTAAACTGCGTTAACTAGATTCGTTAAGTGTTGCCCCAAACTCGGCACTTGTTGCAGTATACGTGCATCCAAGGCAGATTTTCGTTTTAAACTGCGTTAACTAGATTCGTTAAGTGTTGCCCCAAACTCGGCACTTGTTGCAGTATACGTGCATCCAAGGCAGATTTTCGTTTTAAACTGCGTTAACTAGATTCGTTAAGTGTTGCCCCAAACTCGGCACTTGTTGCAGTATACGTGCATCCAAGGCAGATTTTCGTTTTAAACTGCGTTAACTAGATTCGTTAAGTGTTGCCCCAAACTCGGCACTTGTTGCAGTATACGTGCATCCAAGGCAGATTTTCGTTTTAAACTGCGTTAACTAGGTTCGTCATGTGTTGCCCCAAACTCGGCACTTGTTGCAGTATACTGCATCCAAGGCAGATTTTCGTTTTAAACTGCGTTAACTAGATTCGTTAAGTGTTGCCCCAAACTCGGCACTTGTTGCAGTATACATGCATCCAAGGCAGATTTTCGTTTTAAACTGCGTTAACTAGGTTCGTCATGTGTTGCCCCAAACTCGGCACTTGTTGCAGTATACATGCATCCAAGGCAGATTTTCGTTTTAAACTGCGTTAACTAGGTTCGTCATGTGTTGCCCCAAAGTCGGCACTTGTTGCAGTATACGTGCATCCCTCTAAATTCAATAAAAGAAACCCTTTTTGAATAGCTTCATTAAATAACATAATGCAGTGTAGTAAAACATATTGGAAAAATCTCTTATTTATTCTACTTATTTAATATTTATTTAGTTTCTTACAAGTATTTTCATTTCATGAACCGCTTTAATGCGATGCACATAAACTGCTTAAGTGCCCCAAACCCTCTTGTTAATTTTGACCTGATAAACTGCTTAAACCTAACGTGCATTTGAAAACTTCCAAAATGGTATGGGTGCAGAAGCTGAGGTTGTCACTTTGTAGATTTTGAGCTCATGAAATTATACAGGACGAAAATTAAAATGCAATCTTATGCAGGTTGAAATAAAAATGTATCATAGCCAATGCTTTGTTTCGTAAACAGTCCAAACTTATAGTTAGTGCATTGTAGACTTACATAACTCGGGCCAGAATTTAGCTCGCTCAATTCAATGTGCAAAACAATACATCACAATTACAAGTTGAACCCACAGAGCGATTGATCAATGCATTCTTCTTTTTCAAAGACTTTTCATGATAAATGGAGATGACTCACAACTGACGTAAAACTTGGCATACAATCCCAACAGGGGGACTGCTAAGATCTCAGATTCGACTGACCTGACATAACGGTTACCTGAAGGAAGACCTCTTAAGTGAAGGTTAACACTTGAAAAGATATACAATGCTAAATAAAGTGAACTATACCGATTAAAACCTACCACTATATAATCTAGTTTATCCAACAATGTTAAAGTCATTTACATTTTTGTACGCAAAACGTTAAGGACCTCGTTTCTATGCTAACACGTCCTTCTCAAATTTTTACAGAAAGATGAACTATTATTTTTCAGTCACCATTATTTTTTCTGATTTACTGAACCAGACTCAAAATGATAGCTTTTTAAACTACAAACATTAATGAAAACCTAAAATATTCAAGGGGTCTTCTCTTTTCAATCAAAAGTTTGACTTAAAAAATTATTTTCACAAAAATTTCAGGTTCTGCAATCTTTTACATGTACTTTTCACAAACGAAATCTGAGTATACAAGTACATGTGTGTAAATACTGTTGGCTGTTTGAAAATCGTAGAATACTGATAAATTTCCTTGTGAAAGCAACGGATATCTTTCCTTTACATAGATAGATAGATAGATAGATAGATAGATAGATAGATAGATAGATAGATAGATAGATAGATAGATAGATAGATAGATAGATAGATAGATAGATGGATAGATAGATGGATAGATAGATAGATGGGTAGATAGATAGATAGATAGATAGATAGATAGATAGATAGATAGATGGATAGATAGAAAGATAGGATAGATAGATGGATAGATAAATAGATAGATAGATAGATAGATAGATAGATAAGTAGATAGATAGATAGATAGATAGATAGATAGATAGATAGATAGATAGATAGATAGATAGATAGAGAGATAGAGAGATGGATAGATAGATAGATAGATAGATAGATAGATAGATAGATAGATAGATGGATAGATCGGTGGATGGATGGATGGATGGATGGATGGATGGATGGATGGATGGATAGATGGAAAAACTAACATTATAATTGTGCTGTGCCATAATGTTGTTTACAAGTGGAATCTCATGATCAAGCTAGTTCGGATCATTGAATTGAGTAACTACTTAACGTATTGATCATTCAAATACTGTTATGTATGCAATTCCTTGTTTTATGATATAATAAGATTTGTATTGCTATGAGAAAATCTTCTTTTATCTAATCGTACATATGTGAATAAAATTAATTCTCCCCTAAACAAAGAGCGCTCTTAGTGCAATGCAGAGTTTACGAAAACAAATTTAATAACAAGTAAAAGGTGGTCAACTGGCATTTCAATGTTGCGCAAATAACAAACATAGGATACATAAGGGGTGTTATAAAAAATAAAAGCAATGTTTCATATTAACCTTGTTACTGACAAAAACAGGAGACTTTTAACAAGATGGATTATTTTGGATTAATGGCATATTAATCCTTATTCCATCTCCTATTTCACGAACAACACAGGCAATGGGTTTAACATTTGCAAGTGACTGATGGGGCTTAAAAAACTATCACACTAAAGGGGGATTTTAGATGGAAAACCTTTACGGGGAACCAGAAATCAAAACTCCTAAAAACAACAAACTGACAAAGAGTTCGGGAGATTTCAGTTCTAAACCTCTTTCAAAGTAGAAATTTTTAGAACACTAAATGGTAATTTCTTAAAATTACAAAACAAAGCAGAAATGAACTACTCAAAATAATCCGAAGTTAATTTTCATGCTCAATGTGAGGTTTATTTTGTTTTCACCTCAATGAATAACAGAATATATGAGTCATCACCAAATGCCCTTTTTAATAATCAAGCTTCAATGCATTCAATCGCCACACACATAAACAATACTGCTAATAACTTCGGGTACACAACAGTTGACACCAACGTTACAGATTTCAAAAGGAAATATCGTACTAGTGTTAAATGTGCAAAAACACTAGGAAAATAATACCAGGCGTTTTTTGAGGCCAAAAAAATAAAAAACAACAAGAGAAATGGGTCTGCAACCCAGTTCATAATTCGTTATAAAAATTGTTACCCTGCAAAATAAGTGATGGTAACCAATTAATTAATACGTAATGGTAAACGAGCAAGATGTACGTATATTGACTTGAGAAGGATCTTTATAGCCCAGTTAAGGCCAAAAAATGGTTTTATATGCTTTAGTTATAACATGACATGATTAACAATTTTCATTTCTTGGTATGTGTTTGTTTTTATGGTGTTAACACATAATAACTGACAGTAGCAATAAATCCTTTGTGCAATTCGATTGTCTTTCAATATGGGGGCTTATCAGTTGGAACTTTATTCTTCTTACACCTGTATCATTCCGGAACTGTTTCAACCTGGTACTACAGTACCCAGACCCCCAATTACAACACTTGCCAGTATCATGCCATAACCTTTGGATATCCTTGGTTATGTCTTGATATGTTATGTTTGTTATCTTTTCTTGTTATGCTCGTAATTATTATTATTTTACCAAATTAATACACATATTTAGCCAAGCAGGAATACATTACCGCTAGAAGGGAGACAAAACGTAGAGTAGCTGAAGCAAGAGATCAGGCTTACGATAAGCTATATCACCGACTAAACTCAACAGAAGGCGAGAAAGAGCTATTCCGAATTGCCAAACAAAAGAACCGTTCAGGAAAATACATCCAGCATGTGAAGGTGACACGAGATGAAAATGGGCAATTGTTAATAATTGAGGATGATGTTTTGAAGAAGTGGAAGGAGTATTTTCAAGGATTGTTAAATTCGGAAAACCCAAGAGAACACAGAACGATTGAAGCTGACCGGAAGCAGGTTATAAATAGGATTGAAAAAAAATAAATAAAAGAAGCCATGAAAAAAATGAAGAATGGAAAATTAGTCGGACCAGATAATATCCTAATAGAAGCTTGGCGTTGTATGGGAGAACCAGGTTTGAAGCTACTAACATGGTTATTCAATGAAATACTTGATGTGGAAGAGATGGCGGAAGAGTGTGTTGATACCGGTTTATAAGGGGAAAGGTGATGCACGAGAGTGTGGGAACTACATGGGAATCAAACTGATGTGCCACACTCAGAAGTTGTGGGAGAGTGATGGGCAAAAGACTAAAGTCAGAAATCGAAATCAGCAAACAACAGTTTGCTTTTATGCCAGAACGCAGTAGTATCCAGACCCCCAATCACAATAAAAAACCCTGGCAGTATCATTCCATAACCTTTGGATATCCCTGGTTATGTCTTAATATGTTATGTTTGTTATCTTTTCTTGTTATTATTATTAGTAGTATTATTATTATTATTATTATTATATTTTTATTATTATATTATTATTATTATTATCTTTCAAATAGCTAATTTATACCACATTTAACCAAATAAAATTTAGCTACCAAATTTTAAATAACAACACTAAAATACACAAATCATTCACTGATTATCACAGGGATCACAGTTATATTGTAACCGGAATGCCTCTCTCTTGTTTTGAATGCCAATTGTCTATATTGGGTCAGTTTTTTCCTTTTCTTCACATCAGTACTCTGTTGCTCCATATCACAAATCAATATATTTCTCCTCTTTGATTTCAGAATTATATCAGGTTCCCTTGAGGACACCATATTCCACTGCTGGAACTAAAAGTTCCACACCAAATTTGGCCTGTCATTTCATAGTAGTTCATCTATCCCATAAATGTTCATACAAAAATGCATCTTGGCCAATTAAACTATACTCCTTTGTCCATACCACCACTAGAATCAGTATCTGGATAAGTATTCACTATTTGCTAGCTTCTGCCATCTCGCTACCAGGTGCTCAACTGTTTCACTATGTTGGCAACATGCTCTGCACCTCACATCCTCCACTAGTCCTCTTATTTGTTTCCAAGATCTTGTCTTAACTGTCTCCTCCAAAATCGCCAGTAAAGCCAGTCTTTCTCGAATTAAAGTTCTGGAATAGCCACAAATGACATTCTTGTTCTTGGTCTGGTTTGCTGTTCTTTGCCTTAATAGGTCTTGATTCTACTAACACCCTTCTTCAGCTTGGCTCCCATTCTACCTGAATTATTTTCCATTCACTTGATATTTTGCTTTCCTGAAACTAGTTTCTTACTCCAATATTCTCCACTGTCTTGACTACTTCAGTCACAATTGTATTCTGTTCCTTCAACATTTCTCTCCTCCATGCAGCTTTAATCCATTTATTTGTAAAATAAGCCATATAGCAAGCAACTATGAGTCTCATTTCTTGGTAAACACTTGCAATGGGCTCCATCCCACACCCACCATCCTCTCTCATTAGGTTCAACCTTTCATCACTTCCTTGCTTCTCCAATACATGATTTGCTCTAATTTCTCTCTTTATTATTTGATCTAGGTCCTTCAACTTACACAAATTCATTGCATATCCTGCCACTGAAATTACTTTTTGCATTATTTGCATGCATGAGGTCAACATTATTCAATTGTGACTTCATTTTTGACATGTTCAAACACTCCCTTGGTTCTTATCCCATCCACCTGCTCTATTTCAAGCAACTTGTATATTCCATTCTCATCTGGATCCATTGAATTCATTTGCTCTTCCAGAACCTGCAATCCTTCACCTCTCACCATTTTGTCCCATTTGAATATAATTTCAGCACACTTTGCTACTCCATACCATGCTCCACAGTTATGAATTGCCTGTACATTAATGTCATTAACATTTTTAAGAGTTCCATGATTTTATTAATGTTGCTTTCAGTCATCTACAAACAGGCTAAGAGCTGAACTAATGTCTCTACTTCTAGACAGACCAATCCTGTATCCTTTACTATGCTGCAATAGTAAACTCACTGGTATTTCTGTGATACAAAAATCAACTGGCAAAAGGCTGCTTGCAGGAACTTGCATAAAATGCTGATCCTTCTACTTGTTAGCTTTACCCTTTACTCCATATCTCCAGTCTTCTTTTCCATTTTTCCATTAATTGCAATATCAATGTGATCATTTCTTTTGGTATGCCGATCCAGTTGTAAACTCTCAACTTCTACTTGTGGTGGACTTTATCATAGGCCTTTTTGTAATTTGTAATTTGTAACTGCAATATTCCCGTGGTATTGCTTCATTTCTTCCATGAAACATCTATCAATGATTAACTAATCTGCCATTCCCAGAAGACTTTCCACTGCTTCTGACTGGCCTTTATCCCAACCCTTAAAATAATCTGTTCTGAGGCCATTCCCTGTGACTTGTGAATTGATATGGCATAACCAGGAAGCAGTGGGATCATGATTCTTGAACAAGTTTTCTTTTTTGACAGTCATACTCTTGTGATTGGGAACTTTGGAACAGATCCTGGTAATTTTGTTAAAAAGCTTGGTCCTAAATACTGACCTGATGTAGCTAAAACCATGTTAGATAATGATGGTAGCTTCTTCTGACCATCATAACATGTATTTCACTCGGTACTCAATTCCATTGGTCAGACCTGCTTCTCTTCATAAATTAGTTGTAAGTAACATTTTGCAATCTTAAGCTAAAAGCAGTTGAGAAGGAAGAACACCAGCCTTGAAGATGCAGTTGCCTTTGCTTATGGACAGTTGTTTAGCAATTCTAATGCAAGAGGTGTGCCTAATTTCCTGGTCTTATAGACATTGTGACTTTTTAAGCTTTTTTTTGCACAGAGGATTGTTGTATTATCCATGAAGCTATCTTTTTGTTCTTTAGTCAAATTAGTGATGATTTTGCCCAGCTTCCACCAGTTGGAGATAAACCACTTTCTGGCTTAAATTTTACTTTAAAAGAATTGATTTTCTGGATCCCAAGGGGGTATCCTGCCAAAAAGCCACCTTAAAGTGGATGTGGGGAGGACACACCTCAGAAAAAAAAGCTCCTGAAAAAGATGTTATTTTGTAATTAATTTAAGCAGCTTATTTAATAAGGGAACTCTATAGCATTGTCCCCTTTTTATTTTCTCCCCCCTTCCCCCAATCTTGGACATATGCTGGACCCAGTACTCCATTGTATAAGCAGCTATGTCAGTGTACAATAATACTACATACTAAACAGTAATGTAACTATAACATTTTTTAACTTTGGGAATGTTAAAAATTGTTTTTTAAATGTACAAAAAAAGTTATGGTTAAAACAGCCAGGTCATGGGACTCAAACTCATTGCCCAAAAATTGTGGGCCTTACCAACCAACCCTACAAACTGAACCAAACATCCTCACAAATGGAAGAACCAAAACACATGACTTAAGACAATGAATATTTAATATGATGGGAACTAAAAACACCATTTAGTCGAAAACTCATTAATTAGCAAGTGTACATGGCAAAAATTATAACCTTAAAAGCACATTGACACAACAGATTGTGGTACTATGTTTCATGATAATATTCTTAAAAATAAAACCTTATAAAAATTAATCTGCTGAATGAACATGAACTATACGTAAGCAATTGACAGAACAAAGATTTTTTGAAAATTGCATGCTGAGAAAGAACTGCTGAATTGCTTCACTTACCAGTAGGAAAATTACTCTTATCATCATTATTATTAGGGAGTAAATAAAAACCCAAGTTTACGTACTTTTTACAATATTCTGGCTGTTTTTGATAATTAGGCCTTCTGTAATAAAGCTGTATTCAATGTGATAAATTGTTTCTCTTACCATTTAATCAATTTCTTAATTACACTACTGAGTGCACCACCAATCAAAGGTACAAATTTCACACCTCCTATTCCAAATCCTCTTGATTTTTTTATGGTGATGACAATGATGATGATTGTTATTCTTACTTTGTTTATTTTATTATATTAATTTCATTTTTAAAATATTTTTTTTTAGTTTTAACGTCATTTTCCCCTAGCAATTGGGCCTCAGATGATGCTCTCCAGGGGGACTTAGATTTGACAGTGAGGAAGTTCTTGGTTGGATGCCCTTCCTGCTGTCAACCAATGGCTTATACTTTTATACAGTTACAAATTCTTATCATCTGCTCATGGAATCAAACCTGGACCCCCTTGGTTACTGTGCAGCTGCACTAACCATTAAGTCATGGCTCCTCTGTTATTATTAATTATATATATATAAATCGTAAAAGTTAGAGTTTTTCTTACTCATAGATCTGATTATATATCATCATCATCATCATCATCATCATATTCGGTTTAACGTCTGTTTTACATGCAAGCATGTGTTGGACGCTTTCTTGAAATTGACTTCCAAATTATCCTATCCTTCACCAGATCTCTGCTGACACCTTTTTCTTTCAGATCCATAAAAAATTATATATATATATATATATATATATATATATATACACACATGGATGTCACTCACTAAATGTCAGTGCCAATGTGTTCTCAGGAATTGGCATCAACAAGATTTTTCAAATCTCATTAATGTAATATCACAGTTTTCAACATTTCAGCAGCCTGCCTCTATTCTGATGGCCTCCAATCTCTTCTTTAGTTTCTTTGGTGTTGTACCAAGTGTTCCTATCATGATGACCATCACCCTAATGTACTATAATATATTTATCTCTTGTGCAGAGTCTTGATATCTCTCAATCTTTTCTACCTCTTTGTAGTTTACTCCCATAATGTAGGTAATGGGAAAGTTTATGACTTTAGTGGATTTTGTCTCTTTGTCTTTCACAATCATATCAGGATGTTTAGCTTCAATGACATGGTCAGTCAGTATGTTCAAACCCCACAACACCTTACTCTTTTTGAGTCAACTTACTGCATTCACTAGTGATAAGACTCATTGTCCCATCTACCTGTCCACACATTCTGCAACTTTATTCTTTTCAGTTTTACGACCTTTCCTCATTTCAATACTAATATGGTACACTTTTCAATACCAAATTCCATTTTGATATCCTTGTTGAATATACACACTGTCTGGACTATTATCAATATTATACTTTTTGCTTTTTTTGTACAATTCTAGACCGAATGCTTCACAGGCGTTTGAGGCAAAGAAAAGGTTGGTTCAAACTTTTACCCTGCTCTTTAAAATTTACACAGAAACAACAAATCAATCTTCAAATTAATATGAATATATATAATTAATAAGTTTATACCCTAGTAGTGCAGACCTACATGTGGACAGGGATTGAATTGTTTCAAGGAGTGGTAAGGTATAAAACCAGATGTACCTAGTCATTTCAGTAGCCTGACAATGGGAGAAGTATCTCTTGAAACACAGCTCAGAAAAAAGCTTACAACTCATGACATGATAAAGCTCTTACATCTTTAGCTTTCTCTGAGTCCATAAAGTTCAGAATTTTCAAGATTATTAGAGAAATTTATGGAGATGATATTCTTCAGTCTTGTTGACATCTGGAAAGAACAAAGACAAAGATTGCTGAATTTAACAACCAATTAAGGTTCTCCTTAAGATGTCCACACAACCACATGATTCCAGATGACCTGCATCTTCATTGCTCAGTTGCCACAAACGGATCAAGATGTTAACTTGAATGGACAAATTACCAGCTTCTTCAAGAAAGAATTCATTTAAATCATAGGAAATGTTTGTGACTTGCTGCAGACATTCAAGAAGCTGAATCTTTCCTTTCAAGCAGACTAAGCACCAAACACTATCAGGAATTAATCTCATCCATGAATAACACTCAAAAACAAAGACTATATTCTATCAGGAAAAGACACAAAAAGAAGTTTGAGAACCTAAAACAAAAGCTGTCAACAGCACCAAAACCCACAGACAAGTCTAATTAGATTGTCAACCTGTCTAGTCAGACACTGCACTGTCATCAACAGAGAAATCCCTTCTTATGAAAGGTTTGAGCTTTTCAGTAACTCCCAAAATCATCCCTTCAAAGAAGTTTGTCTCATTAATGGAAAAACCAGTAAAGATCTTCCCAAATGTGAAGCTGACACAATCCAAACAAAAACAAGTCCTACACTTCAATCCTCCAAAGTACCCATTGACAACCTCACTACAGTTACATGCAACCCAATGAACTCAGTTAAGACCTAAGTCAGCAAAGCACCAATTACTATACAGAGAAACCATCCCCTTAATAATTGCCTCTATCACCGATTGAAACCCAAAGACTCCCCTTTACCATGGTTCTATGGATTACCAAAAGCATACAAACCTAAAGTACCAATATGTCCAATTGTCACTTTCTCTGGAAGTCCACTTCACTCATTAAGTAAATGATCTCTTGTGTCCTTATACAAGGATGAAATCACACCACTGCAACAACAGCAGTGCTTTTGCCACCTTCATTACACGACAAAGAGTCCAAGAAGATGAAATCATGGTCTCCTTTGATGTCACATCATTATACACAAGTATCCCCATTGATGACACCTTACAAATTTTAGAAGATCTTCTTGAACATGATGATTCATTGCCATCAAGAACCACACTGAAACCTTCAGATATCCTGGATCTACTATGAGTACTCCTCACCGACACATGCTTCCTCTTCAACAATGACATTAATACTCAAACTAACGATGTGCCCATGGGAGCTCCTACATGCATGGCAATTGCTGAAATATTCATCAAATCAATTGAAGCCACAGCATTGTAAACAGCAGACCAAGGCCAACTATCTGGGAAAGGTGCATTGACAATGTCTTTGCAATCATCAAAAAGGATCACCTGCAAGGTTTCTTTGAACACATGAACAGCATACACCAAACACCATATTCATCATGGAGAAAAAAGAAGAAAGAGAAATATGCATCCAGGATATCCTAGTAAAGAGGCAAGTAGAATGCAGCATTTCCATTACGATCTACAGGAAACAAACTCACACTGACCAGTACCTCAATAATGCATCACACCATCCAGTCTCAGCTCATAAGTGTCACCACCACTCTGGAAGAGCAAGAAACATTATTTCCAGTCAATATGGCCTTAAAAAAGAAGAAAGACACCTTCAGGAGTTTCTCTTATCCAATGCATTCCATGCTAAGGATGTCCAGAGAGCCTTACACAGAAACACTGGACCTAATTCTGAAGATAAAGAACCCCTCAAATGTATACACCTGCCTTACATGAAGAACACCAGTGAGCAACTAAGACAAAGTCCTATGACAACACAACATTCAATTCTCCTTCTTCACTACATCCACCCTAAGGAAGATTCTGTCAAAACCAAAAGACCCAGTCCTACTTTAAGAGAGGAACAGCGTAGTGTACAGACTACAATATAAGGACTGTCTTGTCTCCTACATTGGTGAGTCCAAGCATTCTTTGGGTCAAAGCGAAAAAGAACATAAGAGAGCTGTTCAAAAAGGTGAGACCAAGAATCATGTAGTCATCAAACACTGCTGGACACAAGATCTCATCTTTGACTGGGAAAATAAAAGGATTTTAGACAAGAAAATCAACACAACAAAAAGAAAAAGGAAAGAAACAATCAATTCCCTACAGCACAGCAATCACATCAATAATATATCATACACCCTTTCAGCAATATGGCTTCCAGCACTAAAGAAAAAAACACAACATTGATATGGTGCCACCCCTCAAAACAACTTGATCCTTGTCAACATGTAGGTCTGCACTACCAAGGTATAAAAACAGACTATCTAGTCATTTCAGTAGCCTGAAGATGGGCAAAGTATCTCTCGAAACTCAGTTCAGATAAAAAGTTATGATTCAAGACATGATAAAGCTCTTACATCTATTAATAGACAACTTCTCAGGTGCAATTCATTTAGTGTGACACACATTTTACAATATGAGTAAATGATACCTTCCACCATAACCATAAAGCTTATGAAGCAAGCCAGCTTGCCAAACCCCATCAATTGCCTTCGAAATACCCACAGCTACAGCATGTCATTCACCTGGCTTATCTACAACCTAAAGACACATTCTGTGTCCAGAGCCAAAAGTTGTGTGAAGTAAAACTGTGAAGTAACATCTCCTTAAGTTTTAATGAATATAAAAAAAAAGACAGATTCCACAAAAATTCCACCACTGCATAATTTGTAAGTCATTCAAGGATATTACTAACTATAGAAAGATGACTTCCAAGTCAATAAATGCCAGGATCAGATGAATCATCTGCATTCTTGAAGACACAGTCAATATTAGAAATCTATGAGGATGAAAATAAGATTTCAACAGACCATGATTGAAATTTTGGACACCAAGAAGATAGCTCAGAAGCACACATAAACATCACAAACACCAGAATAATTGTGCATGAATACTGGAGAGTAATAAGGACTTTTGGTGTATATTTTACACTGATTATTGGTTAGCATTGTGTATGCTCAATAACTGAAATGTAAACAAAGTAAAAAATACTAAAATACAGGAATTATAGATGGAGCTAGCCTCTTCCAAATATCACAAACAATATAAGCGTGGTAAAACAACATAGCTCCAGACAATGACTTAAAACAAAAACTCTTCTAGTCCAAGTCCCAGGAGTTGTCTAAATAAAAATTTTGCAGTAAAGACTCAAGGCTTTAAATTGTTTTTTTCTTAGCTTTTTAACTCATATGTCACATGGGCTTCCCTCAACAGAAGTGTCATTTCTTGCAATGAAAATAGAAAAATTAAAGAAAGCTGCAGGAAAAGGAAAAATCTGAAAAAAAATCATCTCAACATTTTTCACATGTAAGCAACCCTACTGTTTCATCTACATCATTTCTTACACGTCTAGAAAATATCATTGACTCACCAATAAAACTGCATATCAATCTAAATCTAAAAGTAGTTCATTAACCTTCTATGGAATGAAAATATCAGATCTCCAAAGAATTGGGACTTTTTTCCTTTCCTGGAGGATCTCAAAACATCAAAAAAGGGATGCAGTAGACCAGGGAAAGGGAAGCAGTAGGCCAGTGGTACAGTAGAAAATGATGCAGTAGGGCAGTGGTAGAGTGGAAAAGGATGCAGTAGGCCAGTGGTACAGTAGAAAATGATGCAGTAGGGCAGTGGTAGAGTGGAAAATGATGCAGTAGGCCAGTGGTACAGTAGAAAATGATGCAGTAGGGCAGTGGTACAGTGGAAAAGGATGCAGTAGGCNAAAAGGATGCAGTAGGCCAGTTGTACAGTAGAAAATGATGCAGTAGGGAAGTGGTAGAGTGGAAAAGGATGCAGTAGGCCAGTGGTACAGTAGAAAATGATGCAGTAGGGCAGTGGTAGAGTGGAAAATGATGCAGTAGGCCAGTGGTACAGTAGAAAATGATGCAGTAGGGCAGTGGTACAGTGGAAAAGGATGCAGTAGGCCAGTGGTACAGTGGAAAGGGATGCTGTAGCTCAGTGGTACAGTGTAAAAGGAAGCAGTAGGCCAATGCTAGCAGCTGTCCCTCCTACTTTAAGGGGGCAACAGAGACAGTAAATTTTGTGGTCAATAGTGCATGCCTATTTAATAAAACACCTAATTATGAAAAGTGAGTCGTTATTTCCATGCACTTGGAAAAGCTCCCACTATAGTTACAGAAGCTTTTGAATCAGACAATAACAGTAACACTATTTAAGGTTTTAAGGTGCTCTTTTTTGAAAGCTCCACCCCCACCCCCATTTTTGACTCCCTTGACCAAAGGAAAATATTATGAAAATTCAATCAATGGTTGATGGGGGATTCTTGGCACAAAACAATGTGAGGAAAGAGGCAACCATCTACTGTGCTGTCCCAGAATAACTAATAAATACCAGTAAATTAGTTTCCAAATAAACTAAAAATAACAAATATCATTAGTTATAGAAGAGACAGGTTCTGCTACTACCAATATTTAGGTACTCAATTCATTAAGGCAAAATGCCTCTAAAATTAACAGGAACCAGGAAGAGCAGCTGTGTTTGTAGAAAGTGAACCTTGACAAGAGATCCCCACTTGCAAAGTCAAATTAGAGAAAATATTTTACGCTGTAAGGCCCTGGCATTACAGATGACAGAATTTTCATTTTTCATGGCAGAGTTTATTGTTCTATTAGGCTTTTCTCAAGAACTCCTGTGATGTAAGATTAAACCTCAAGTAGACTCCTTTCACATCACAGCATGAAATGAATAATGTGCAAACAAAAGCTTGCTGACACTGAAGGAGGACAAACCTATATTAAATAAACTATTATGTTATCTGCAATGGGGTATTGTACCAAAATTGTATATGCTGAAAAATAAAAATAAAAAAAGTCAATAATGATCTTCGGGTTTTTTTTCTAGTTGTATACACACAGTTTTAGCAGCTGGCCAACATGTTGACAATGACGAAAAAAAACCCAATCTCTTTCACAAATCATCTGACATAGTATATTTAAATTTTTAAGTGCAAATCTCTTTTACAAAATTATCTGACATAGTATATTTAAATTTTTAAGTGCAAATCTCTTTTACAAAATTATCTGACATAGTATATTTAAATTTTTAAGTGCAAATCTCTTTTACAAAATTATCTGACATAGTATATTTAAATTTTTAAGTGCGAGTCTTTTTCACAAATCATCTGACATACTATATTCAAATTTTGAAGTCTCTTTTACAAATCATATGGTATTGCCTATATAAATTTCTTCATACATATTTTTTTACAAAGAACTCTTTTTTTCTAAAACCTTGCCTTATGGGGAAAAAACCCACCCCTTTTTAAAAAATCCTTGATACTAAGACTGACCACAAATAAACACCGATTTCTCGATAAATTTAGCAATATGCACGAGTGGCAATTTTTCGATAGGAGTGCACCCAGTGGGGTTAATACGTGCATGTGTCATTTCCTCCAGTGGGTGTGTGGGTGCACTAACTGAAAATGTAATACAGGAATGATTTCATATGTTTGTTAGGCCACTTTTATCCTGCTTTACCAAAGCGTGAGACATTGTCATTCAAAATTCTTAACAAAGAAATGGATTCTTTCTAATGATTCCCATTTAAAGAAAAACACGGTTCAGTTACTCGAAACCAGATGGATAAAAAACAACAACAAAGAATTAGAAAAGGAACGCTTTAAAAAAATTAACACATGGTATTCTACCTTTTCAAGATGATTTTTTTAGGAATAGGTGTTTCACGATGGGATAAGCTAGGGTACAGTATAACTGATTACAAATGTAACGCGTAGAAAAACGCTGCTACAGCATGGGTGTATGTTTTTGAAATATTATTATTTCTAGTAACTGTGCAGCCAGGTTAAGTAGAAACAGAAGTAGCTGATTTTCACATCAACAAGTTAAGGCTGTTTTTAAGTGGGTATGATGATTCAAAGCCTAAAAATAGGCCTTGTGTACATTAAAAAAACCATGCAGCCCTCTCTCCAAAGCCAGTAACTTAATCAGAAATAATCATAAAAAAATCTTAGTATACCTTCCCTCGTGAAAATAAATCTTATTCCCAATCAACACTAACATTCTCCAACATGAAAAAAAAAATCTGAACTTTATGGACTCAGAGAAAGCCATAGATGTAAGAGCTTTATCATATCATGAGTCTTAAGCTTTTTTTGAGCTACGTTTCGACGGTTACTTCTCCCTTCATCAGCTTACGACTCAAGGCATGAATGATAAGGGTAAAAATCACTTCAGTCGATATTCGCATTACCCTGTAGTGACTGCCAATAATAAATCAAGAGAAATCTTAACTATTTTTTAGCGGTTTTAAAAACTTACCGTCACAGTGAGGATCCTCGAGGGGTGAGATCGATTTTCAGGGTTTTCAACTGAGGGATAGTCACGTTGTTCCTGCATATCCCCTCCTGAAGACCCACTTCCAATGGACGTTACTGATTTATCAAAACTGTTACTCCTGTAAGGTGGAGGTGGGCTACCCGTGGATGAAGCATGATCAGGTATACTTTCATCATCACCGATATCACTACAACTTAAATTTCCTGTACTAGCACTATTCTGTTTTTTCGACTTGAATAATTTTCTTATCATCTTAAATGACGATCGCAGTTTGCTTCTCTGAATTTCTGGGGTTCGAGCTGGACGGTGTGGCTGACTGTTATTCTCCGTCATACTGTAATCTTTCAATTCAACCACCATCATAGACAATAAAACATTTGCCAGCTAAGATATTAAAACTGGTATTTAATAGCCAGTTGATAGGATTCAGTGGGTAAACAATATGATCAAAATTCAAGAAACAGACAACATGAAACTTCAATGTAACTTCACAGTCGGTGACTGCTCGTTATGTTGGAACAGAAATAATGTTTCCTTTCATCAGTTGTAAACTATCAATGCTAACATATTCGATGAAGATATTGAAAACAAACAGCCGTGTTGAATTCCGGTAGAATCGAAAAATAATGTCACTCCGTGATTTCAAAACCTTTCTTTCGAGAACAGCACACGTTCAGCTAACCTGTTGACGTAGCAGGCCTAAAGTTCTGTTGAAATTCTACTTAAAACGTGCTTTGTTTTAAACACCACAAACCTGACAGAAAAGTGGATTGCCTTTCATATTATGATCGTTAAAAATTAGACAGTGTTACTGGGAAAGATCCGAGAACATCCCTCTTACGTTGCAGAACTCCACGCTTTACTTCACTCCAATAAATTGATGACGTCACTAATGAAGAGAACCACCACACAAAAAAAACCAACAAAAAAAAACCCACACACACACACAAAAGGAAGAAATGCTCCCCTTTCTAATGAGTTGAATCCCACAGTCAAGTATTAATCTTCACAAAGAAAACCCAACCAGTTTGTCCAAATCAGTAGATTAATCAACTACTGCAGGTTACTTTTAAATACAATAACAGACAACTTTGGGAAACTCTTTTCAGCCAGTGAGTTAACCAAAATATTAAACAATTTGATGAGAAAGAACTCAGCTGAAGCTCATGACCTCACAACAGGGGCTGTATTATACTTTGTGATATTAAACGAAATCAAAGAAAGGGTTTACACAATGTTACCTACCTGGGTCAACTTTTACTTCGTCGGGAGGTAATATCCACCATTTGAAAGGAAAAAAATTATTTTAAGTGGTTTGGGGATATTTTGTAAGAATGTTGTTTACATTGAGGTTTCAAATTAAAAACGAATTCCTGCTATTTCACTTTGATTTCAAAAAAATAGTAGGAGGCTACACGTACGGCGCCCCCCTCCCCCCACACTTTTTGCTGAATAAAAGAATTAAATTAGAGCAAGTTTTTAGATTGATAAATCTGTAGGTTTATGACAACACAGCTGTTCTTCTGTTTGGGCTTCCCAACAGACGAAGCAGACGAAGGATATAAGGATATCTCTTTCCCTCTCTCCCTCTCTCTCTCTCTCTCTCTCTCTCTCTCTCTCTCTCTCTCTCTCTCTCTCTCCCTC
>RDPX01000078.1:499982-518013 GCA_003991215.1 Morbakka virulenta | reverse complement strand
TATATCTCTCTCCCTCTCTCTCTCTCTCTCTCTCTCTCTCTCTCTCTCTCTCTCTCTCTCTCTCTCTCTCTCTCTCTCTCTCTCTCTCCTGATGTACTCAATTTGCTCCTTCCGAGAGACGAAACCTCCAATCCTTGCTTTCTTTACTATTTTCAAGAATATGTTCCAAGCCATTTTTAAGTCCTTTTCAAGAAGAACAAGGATACATTTAGGCTAAAAATAGACAAATTAAAAGCATGTTGAGGCAAAGGAAAAATTCTGGTTTTCCTACAGAAAATCTTGTGCTAAAATAATATTTTTTAGCATTTGGGACAGTTTTTATTGATCTTGATTTTAAGACTTTTGAAAGATCTTACAAAAGGTGAGAAAGGTTGGCACCATTTGTTTAAAAATCACACATTTTTTAACTTCCAACATTTTCTCCACCAGCTTGTTTGCTCAAGCACGTTTTTTAGTTGTTCTGTTGAAACATTTTGATAAAGATGATTCTTTCGACGACTTTATCACCTGATATTGGCAGAACACCTCTGGATCTTGTAACACCCGTTACCATAGCTAAAGAGAAGATATACCAGTCAAATATGTTTGGACAAGCAGGACTGGAAAAGCATGTGATATTTTTTAAAGGGAAGATCAGAGGGATGATCATTCCTTTGCACCGGTTATTCTTGTCTCACGCCTAATGAGCATGTAGTTTTCGTACTGAAAAAGACCCCCCATAGGGCAGTTCAACTCCCCTTCAACATGTTAGGCTTTTTCATTTTTTAACCTAGATATATATCTATGTCCCGGTGAAACAACACTGTTTAAAACTTACTACTTCATCGTGTCTTATTTTTCGAGTTGCGACAAAATGTCTGAAAAAACCTGGTGGCAGATTTAACAGATCTTGCTCTGGCATTTTATTGCTCATACACTGTTGGGGATGTTAATTTTGTATCTTGCAACAAAACAAGGTGTAATAATCGTAATTATCCCTCTAAGATCAAGGCTTTACAGTTAGGGGCCATTTAAAAACAATGTAATGGTAAAATCAGCCATCTCTTCATAATGCTCTGTAAAGGTCCAAAGTCACACCAATAGATAGGCCTCATTAAAACTTTTTAGAGGCCTTCTTCGAGAGATAATTTTTTTCTGATGACAAGGTTCCAGAAAAGGAGCAAGCAGATTACATCTGTCATTCTTCGGTCATTCAATACCACAGAGAGTATGGCTCACTGAAACCAAATGGGGTAGGAAACTGCCCTTGATATCTTTCAAGTATCCTGACTGGAATGGTAAAAAGCATGTCATATCCATGCTCTTAACTATATTTAATAAGTATTGTGATTAGCGGATTTTGTTAGTCTTCATTTCCTCTGAATTGATAACAGTACCAGTCGGTGGCTTTCGGTCGACAAGGTCAACCACAACAGGATGTCAATCAATTACAAGTTTTGACCACAGTTTTACACGGATTTGAACTGTGTGCTCGTTTCTTGTCCTTCTTCGATCATTTTACTGTAGTCAAGCTGGATTCCTGAGGGTTCGTGCAGAAACCAGCCTGACTTATTACTGAACTTAACCATCCTGCTTTCGACTTCGTAAAAGACCCTCGAAAACGACACATTCATGGAAATCATGAAAGCGTCCAGGTGTTGCTCGACAAAACACTAAATCGCAGTTAATTTTATTTATTTACCCTGGATTTTTTGTCAAGGACATTATCTTCGTTTACGATCATCAGATTTTTCCTCCTACCATTGAAAATGCATTTTAATTGAAATGCAAATCCTTAATTTTTGAAAGTTCTTTTGGAGTTCGTCCACTTCCTTCGCGTATTCTGCACTCCGGTTTTTTCCAAGAAAGGTCGTAATTACTAACTTAAGCGACAGCCAAGCAGACAGCTCAGCTGCACTCAGCGCATCATCGAACATTGAGTCCTTCATGAGTTCCCGCATGTGAGGCCCCTAAAAAATCTCAGCCTTAAGCTTTTCAAGGAAACTTCTGCTGAAGGAAAGTAAACCCTCTGCCTTTATGTAAGGGCAGAAGTAATATCTTGTTTGGTTCAACAAGAGGGCAATACTGATGGTCATGGCAGCTCAGACCAGACAGTAACTGATCCCTGTTGTCGTGGGTTTCTTTCATTTCCACAGAATGACCAATTGGAATAGAAAAGTCATCATTTTCATTGTGAAGGAGAACTGCCCTGAGTCTTCTGCCGCACGAGTCGATGAAAACTCTCCATTCCCTAGCAACCTAGTCCGTCCCTATTGATTTCACGAAGTCAGGAATGTTGCAGCAGTAAACCAATGACGACTCTATCTGGGTTATGAAGAACTGTCTAAATTCTCTTTCATGCTCTCGACAGGAGTAGGATATTGTTCCATGTGCCAGAAAATTGGTCTCACAAAGACTAGAGCCCAGGAGAGGTGCCGATTTCTTTGAGAGGTCTCGTGTCAGGTCATTGAGATCTCCTTGTGTCAGAGGCACTGGCAGGTCATTTTCTTCTGGCATGTAATCTTCACCCTCTGCTCTGTCATATGTCTTATAAGATTCCGATTCAGAGCTAGGTCAAAAACTTGACCTGACGAAAGAAAATGCTTGGTATTGTTTGATTCAGCGCACCAAAAAAACACACAAATCAGTTGAAAAAGGCAGGCCAGTGTAATAGATAAAGGTAGAGGGAATTTCGCTTTAGACCACACTATCATCGATTCCGAATTTCGGTCAATTATTCTAACATCATAAATGTGCTTACAACTTAATATAGCCACATAGAAAATATGCTTAAACCAGCTCCAGGTTTTTATTGCTTTTTGTGAAATCAAAGAAAGTAGGAATTTGGGTGAGGTGTGTTTTCAGATCTGGCTTCTGTTTTCGGAAACATATTAGTAAATATCGCTTCCTCTTTTTGCACAGCAGATTTGACCTTTGATAAACAATAGTCAAACTGATGTGGTCAACCTTTTCATTCTCCTGGGAAAAAAAATTGTGAGCCACTGCTCTACGTTATTAGCAGATTAGCACTTGCTTCCAGTTAAGTTGAAGCACCTGGCATCAACAAATAAGTCCTCACTGTATTGTCTTCAGGGACGGACGCACAGGGCTCTTTCTTTGGGCCACGAACCTTTGAAGAGATTATTTCTCAAATTATATGTAAAAACGTAGTCCTAATAGTACCGTGACATATTACAGGGCTGGATCTGGGAGTTTTCAGGGCTTGAGGAACCCCCTGTCCCCTCCAAAAAAGCTACAGTACTGAAAGTGTCACTGCGAATACAAGACTCTCCCACTAATATTATTCCTTGGTGCCTGTCAGACATTAGCAGCAGGGTAGTTGTCCTGCTGGCTCACTCGCGTGACATCTCCCCTCCCACACATAAATTACAGGTTAGCCCAATCGAAGTAAAGTGTTGCTCTTCTTTCATCAATGTTTGCTTACCTATGCTATATCTTTTTATACTACCCTGATTCTCCTCTTTCTTCAAATCTTTCAAATAGAAATTAAAGAGTTGCAACACAGAATCACAGATGATTAAAAAATTTGAACTTTCATTTCACCCCTTATTTTTTTCCTGTATGTATGAATGCTGTGTGTATATTTGTAAAGACAGGAATATTTTGACCGGTTTTCGTGGTATCCGGGTATTACTCTGGAAAAAAAAAAGTTGGACCTTCTCCACTTAGAACCGACCCAGCGCTGTACCTCTTTATTTTTCTTGTAAAATTAATAGTAAGCCCACCACTCAAATGCAATCCTTGTCAGTTTTTTTCTTGTTAAGATTTCAGCTGTGATGTCTCTGTTGTCAGTTTCCAAAAAATGTTCGATCGGATTTCTTTGCACCTCGTGAGGTCATTTTTCATAATATTTTAGAATTGGTCAACATATATTTGAAAGTTTTGTTCATACTATAGTTATTCCTGATGTAAAGTGTAATGCAATAAGCTTTTCTCTTCAGAAATAACTTAAAGTAGTTGTTTAAGCCCTCAACCACCGCACGTGGAGAACACCGAACGCCTACGTACACTTCCACCAACTATATGGAACATCTATTTTACCCTTATCACTAGTATTAATTGTTAATACGAATAGGTAAAATAAATTCAAAGGTGAATTTTAGATCAAGCTTAGTGGAACCTTGTAAAATGTGATGGCTTGAAACAGGACAAAGTCTTCCCCTAATTTACATATTCGAAGATGAATTGGCCAGATCTCTCGGGGTGTATTCTCCAAATGAACAGATATAAACAGCAAAGTACTTGTATAAATTAGGTATTTTCAGGGTAAATTGCATTACGGACATAGTAATATGCCCATTCTATTTTGAACCAAAAGAATTTATAAAATAATGCTCTTTAAATTGCTCGTTGTAAGTATAAGTTTATGAAGAAAATTATGGGCTTTTTTTGTTTGGTTTTGTTTTAACGTCATTTTTCCCCCATCAATTGAAGCTCAGACGGTGCCATCCACAAGGACTTTACTTTCACATTACCTTTTTAAAGAAAAGTATGGGCCTTTTTTGTTTTCTTTTTTTCTTTTTTTGTTTGTTTGTTTTCTTTTCTTTTTTTTTGCTTTAACGTCATTTTCCCCATCAATTGGAGCTCAGACGGTGCCCTTCACAGGGCCTTTACTTTTCTTTAAAAATAGTATTGGGTGAGTTTTAAAAATGCTGAATGTCAATGGCTGTCAGAATTTTCACTCAATTATTGAAATCGGAGCAAAACTCCCTTCCAAATGGAACAAATAGCTCAAAGAATTCTGTTCTTAACGACCAATGATATATTCGAAGAGACGAAGTGTTCTGTTACATGTTCAAGCAGGTTGAAGAGTCAGAGAAATTTTTAATCAGGTTCCTGGAAATGGAGTTGCAGCTGTCTACTGCAGGGCGATAGGAAAACTCACAGAATATTTCGAAACTCAGAAAAATCGATGGTATGTTGTATGTTGCTATTGACAGCTGTACAAGAAACTGCGGAAACATTGGATCAGCTTTACACACACCTGAGAACTTTATCACATCATCATCATCATCATCATCATCATCATCATCATCATCATCATCATCATCATCATTATCATCATTAGTATTATTATCATCATCATTATTATCATCATCATTACAATAATAATTATTATCATTATCATCAAATTCCATCCTGCATAGGGTTGAAGGAAATGGTTGCTCCATTTTACACGATCCTGGGTAGCTTGACACCCTCGGTCTACCTCGAGGTCGCTTTCTACTGATCCTAGCATCCAGCGACGTTCTTTGGAGCCTGTTGGCTCTGATGATAAAACTTAAATAACCCAGCTCTATCTTTCTGATGGTATTAAGGAGCTGATATGTTGTACTCATCCTTTCAAACGCCTTATCGAGGTAACTCTATCAGTCCAGGGGATTCTCAGCATTCTTCGATATGTCCACATCTCGAAGGCTTCTATCAAGTTTTATTTCATCACAAAATTGTGAAACGAGAGAATTTGGAGTCGGAAAACGAACAACAAATTGAAATTTAAGAAAAATTTTCTGAAATCGAAAATGTGTCTTGAGTATGATTTGTATGCAATGATGCTTGTTACTCGTTGAGCTAGGTGACAAAATTAGCAAACAATGAATACTGACACCAGGTACTCCTTTCTTGTTGAAGCAGAGTGAATCATAATACGTGAAATTAAACATGAAACCAAAAATTCAACAAAAAGACACTCCAAATCAACTTGTTGACATTGTGTGAGAAGCTCCTCACATAACGATCAGAGCTTGGCAAAAGAGAAAAATGTAAAAACGGAAGGAAAGTGAACTATTTTGCAAACGGTGGAAAAAGATACAGAAAACCGAAAGCATGTATGTTTTTATGTATGTATGTATGTATGTATGTATGTATGTATGTATGTATGTATGTATGTATGTATTTATTCGCCACTAACAAAAATATACAAATGTTCAAAGGTAAATTTTAAAAACCTAATACATGATGTCATCCGAAATAGTTAAAAGATAAAGGTAAACAGAAATAAACAAAACAAACAGGCGGGATGGTAATCTAGACAAACGGTGGCAGGGGTAGCATAATACAGATCATGAAGACCTTATTTTCATTATGGCCCTTTCAACTCAACAGCCTGAAATTCAACCGCACCAAACCGAAGCTTTTGCATACAATGCAAATGAGACATTATGAATGTTTGGGGAAATTTGAATCGCTTGTTGAAAGTGAGAAAGGTTACACCTTAGTGCTTTTGTTTGTCACGGAAGACCAAAATAGTGGTTACTTACTGAGTCAAGAATCTCTGCCCAAGACCTGAAATTGATTTCAGGCCACCTGAGAAAGTAACAATGCAGGAACAACTGGAGATTGATATCATCGACACAAAGGACGAAAAGATTCCTGGAATTGTCAACAAAATTCGGAAGAATGCACAGGAATTGGAAAGTTAAATACACCGTTTGTACACGACATATCGACGCAGGTTATTCCTATATCCCAACTACAGAAAAAATACCCTACCGCACTCAGCCAGCGAATTGGGCAAGCCCAATTGTCACAGTTCCGAAACCAGGTGACACCACACGACTTTTTGTAGACGGAGCTGAGTGTCGCAAGTACAGTAGTTCGAATAGTAAGAGATTTTGTTCCAATTGTAGAAGGCATTGGCTTCGATTAGAATGGGATGAAATATTTACCTAACCTTGATTGAAATAAAGTTTATCACCGAAAAATACTGACCCAAACAACAAAGGGGTGACCACAATCAGTATCCTTGGTGGAATCCACAGATACACTAGGGTAAATTGTGTTACCAATGCGACCGGTGAAAACTACTTATAATACCTTACAACAATTACACAAGAGATCAATTGAGTTAAAAGTTTGCCAGATGATGCTTTAATAAACTGTCTGTAGAATTTCTGATAAGGACTTCACACTTAGTCTAAAAATATGTCTAAATTTTTTTGTAAAATCTTTGGATTTCTGTGGTTAAATCTGATCCAAAGTGCATTTTAGCCTTTGAAAACATAGAAATTTAACACCTGCTCAGGAAATACGTTGTTTTCTTGGCATGGTAAATTACAGTGTGATGTATCTTAAGTATGATGCCACCATTTCAGCACCACCTTTGACAAAAATTGCCATTTTCGACTGGAAACAAAGGCAAAATATTCCTTTAACACATTAAAACAAGTATTGGCATGAGCTTTACCTATTACCTATTTCGATATAAACAGGGAGAATGTATCACAGAAGTAATTTTTCTATTTGGTTCCGAAAGTTGCTGATTGCCAAAAATAACTTACTATTCCCAACCAAAGTAGGAGAAGCAATTTTTCTATGTGGTTCCGAAAGTTGCTAATTGCCAAAAATAACTTACTATTCCCGACAAGGTGGGAGGGGGGGTTTTTCTATTTGGTTTCGAAAGTTGCTGATTTCCAAAAATAACTTACTATTCCCCACAAAGTAGGAGAAGCAATTTTTCTATTTAGTTCCAAAAGTTGCTGATTGCCAAAAATAACTTACTGATTCTTACGTAGTTCTATTAGTTAGTGTACTACCAAAGTGACCTTTCAACATCGAAGAAAGAATCCTATTAACCAAGAATTATATGAATTATGAAGATTTATACCTAACGAGGTAAGGAGGACGATTCCTGACTAAGCTGCCCAGCTGATAACAAGATAACAAGATAACAAGGCAAGCTTATGAATTTTTATTTGNTGGTTCCGAAAGTTGCTGATTGCCAAAAATAACTTACTATTCCCAACCAAAGTAGGAGAAGCAATTTTTCTATGTGGTTCCGAAAGTTGCTAATTGCCAAAAATAACTTACTATTCCCAACCAAAGTAGGAGAAGCAATTTTTCTATTTGGTTTCGAAAGTTGCTGATTTCCAAAAATAACTTACTATTCCCCACAAAGTAGGAGAAGCAATTTCTCTATTTAGTTCCAAAAGTTGCTGATTGCCAAAAATAACTTACTGATTCTTACGTAGTTCTATTAGTTAGTGTACTACCAAAGTGACCTTTCAACATCGAAGAAAGAATCCTATTAACCAAGAATTATATGAATTATGAAGATTTATACCTAACGAGGTAAGGAGGACGATTCCTGACTAAGCTGCCCAGCTGATAACAAGATAACAAGATAACAAGGCAAGCTTATGAATTTTTATTTGTCAAATGCCGCACTCAAATCTAGCATTTTTATTTTTTAATTCACATCACCCTGAGAAACACAAGTGGATAGTCAACCCCAAACGTTAACAATTTTACATTAATAAAAAGCATATCGAAGGAGGAAACGCCAAGTGCCCGCATGTGAAAGTGTGTAATTGTTTCTTTGACCTTCTCTTCTCAAGCTTTTTTCCGCAGGAATTGGGGATCAGACGGTGCCCTGTAGAGGGGGTTTGATTTCGCAGTGAGGAATTTCTTGGCCGGATGCCCTTCCTGACGCCAGCCAATGGCTTTTATATTTCTTTATAAAGTTCCAAATTCTCCTCGACAGCTCGGGGAATCGAACCCAGAATTCTTGGTTACTGTACAGTTTCACTAACCATTAAGCCACGGCTCCTCTTACCTTCTTTTCTTAAGCATTGAAAGAAATAAAAGAAAAGGACAAAATATCTACTAATGAAATAAGAAAAAATGTGCGCTGTTGTTGGGAATTCCTAACCATATAGTACTTAGCACCATGGGCTTATAATTAAGGTGTTATGTAATAGTCACAAACGAATTTCGCTTCGCTGTTATTCCAGTATTCTTGTAATTTAACAAGAAACAATATATCCCAATGAAATGTTTCTTTTCCTGTCAATTGTTCGATTTCCTGGGTTTTGAAAATTGCATCCTGTTGTAAACTTAATGGAAGCAGTTAAAAAAGCAATTTACAGCTTTTTCTTATCCAACACTGTTCAACAAATGGTATAATTATTCACGCAAATATATTAAATTACTGCCCTCAAACTATGATTTGTTAACGGGTTTTTCCTTCATTTAAAGTAATTGGATGACAGCACCCCACAGATCCCTTTGCGCCGTCAAGGAAGGAAGACTTAAAGAGCCTTAAGCTGAGGTGCAGGAACAGGTGGCATTCTGCTAGCCATTCTAGACACGTAACCTGTACTGTAGATTATCCCTCCAGTTCAAACTAACAGCACGAACATAATTAATTTAGTGATATATCGGAAAGTATGAAATGCATGGCATCTGTTTGTAGAAAAGCTGGTTTTTATACCATTCATGTCACCGCTGTTGTGTTTGCAAAGCTGGACATTACTTTCAAAAACACAACATATCCTTCAGTACAATATTTATGAGATCATCAAATATTTCATTGTACTGAAACAATAAAGCTCATATTGAAACTTGTTGATCAAATGTTAAATGACATACACAGACACTCGTACACGCATCTATACACACCTATAAAGGTACAATGATTAAAGTTTCTCTCCGCCATTAACTTGCAGCAAAATGAACGATTACAGTGTTTGAAAAAGTAATGCTGAGAATATACAGAACTTTTGTAAACAATACCAACCGATCGCATTAATTAAAAACCTTTGGTTGTCCAAAAAAACTCTCTTTAATTAAGAGTTCCCGTTCAACAAAAAGCTTTTAATAGCTTGGGCACTTGAAGATTTTAGGACAATTTTAATAAAAATGGATTTTAGCATTCAAAAATAAGTATGTTTTCCAAATAATTGGTGAAAATGGTAGAAAATTTAGAAATATGCATTTGTATATCACTTAATTTTATTTTTTTGGGTTTTAATGTTATTTTACCCCAGTAACTGGGGCTCAGACGGTGCCCTTCATAGGGACTTGGATTTGGCAGTGAGAAGGAATTTCTTGGCCGGGTGCCATGGCTGACGCAACCAATGGCTTTTTCTTTTGTGAAGTTCCAAAGTCGCCCGCTCGGGGAATCGAACCCGGAATTTTTGGTTACACTAACCATTAAGCGACGGCTCCTCTTGGACATCATTTAATAAAAAGTTTCATTTAATATTTCTCTTTTATTGTATAATTGTGACTCGTTTAACTCGACATTTTCATCCTTATGCAGTTAGTGTCACTCGTTGAAATAAATCTTGCCATAAATAAGTTTCTTTCCTTGGGTAGCTAGATAGCGGAACTCTTTGGCTTCTGAATGCTTTCCTTCACCTTGCGATGTGAATATGTCTAACTCTAAGGTCAGATTTTGCTTTTTCTCTTGCCTAACTTGCTTTATGTGCATTGCTGCTTCTTCTTTTTCTTCTTCTTCTTTACAGTTCCAAAAACTTAGTGGGCTTATGCCAATTCTGGGTCTCAACAAAAGCAATAAATAGTTCATGGTGGCGTTTTGAAAGAGTATATTTTACTTTAGATCTTACCATTGTTAAGGCAACCATATTTTTTGTGAATTTCATATGACAAGCATCGTTGACAAAGTATCAGCAAGAAAGTGGGTAAGATAAAAAAATACTGAATTTCTCAACATATGAATCGACCCCTAAATATCAGCTGAAAATTAGTGACAAAAACAACACAACTGCTATGCAATTGCCCCTGCGGAGTAAGTTTTAAAAAAACAGGTCTTACCGACGACCTGGGAATGCTGCCACATATGCGTAATCTGACGGAGTAAATAAGAACAAAAATCCAGCTAGAATAGGGCATTCCTCAAGGAACACAATAAGAATGAAACTTCGATCCAGCAGTGGCGATAAAGTAGCGTTGCTTCGCCTGATGATCACAGTGGGAACTTGAAATAACTGAGTAACTAAGAGACAGCAGAAATGATGAGGAAAAATGAAAATTTTTCATTCAAATGTTGTATTCATATCGTTCCAAGGATTCAAGAACTTGAAGGTAATCGTGACAGCCATAGGCTACCCCTCGCCATTACCTTTAATGGACAAGTGTAACGGATTTCTCGGCGTATAAGTCGGCCCTTCGCTTTCAGCTCAAAATAAGTGACATTTAGTAATTCGTGGCGTATAAGTCTACCCTTCGCTTTAAGCGCAAAGTAAGTGACATTTAGCAATTCGTGGCGTATAAGTCTACCCTTCGCTTTAAGCTCAAAATAAGTGACATTTAGTAATTCGTGGCGTATAAGTCGACCACCCTTCGCTTTAAGGGCAAAGTAAGTGACATTTAGTAATTCGTGGCGTATAAGTCTACCCTTCGCTTTAAGCNACACAACTGCTATGCAATTGCCCCAGCGGAGTAAGTTTTAAAAAAACAGGTCTTACCGACGACCTGGAAATGCTGCCACATATGCGTAATCTGACGGAGTAAATAAGAACAAAAATCCAGCTAGAATAGGGCATTCCTCAAGGAACACAATAAGAATGAAACTTCGATCCAGCAGTGGCGATAAAGTAGCGTTGCTTCGCCTGATGATCACAGTGGGAACTTGAAATAACTGAGTAACTAAGAGATAGCAGAAATGATGAGGAAAAATGAAAATTTTTCATTCAAATGTTGTATTCATATCGTTCCAAGGATTCAAGAACTTGAAGGTAATCGTGACAGCCATAGGCTACCCCTCGCCATTACCTTTAATGGACAAGTGTAACGGATTTCTCGGCGTATAAGTCGGCCCTTCGCTTTCAGCTTAAAATAAGTGACATTTAGTAATTCGTGGCGTATAAGTCTACCCTTCGCTTTAAGCGCAAAGTAAGTGACATTTAGTAATTCGTGGCGTATAGGTCTACCCTTCGCTTTAAGCTCAAAGTAAGTGACATTTAGTAATTCGTGGCGTAAAAGTCATACACGAAACTGTTACTCATTTATCGCAAACCCTCAATATTTTATCGATAAAATGAATCAATTATGCTTTCTACATTTAATAATTGTTCTATTTCATTTAAAAATCTTTTAAACTCATCCTTTCTGTCGGTTTATTTTGAAAACAACATTAAACATTTTTTAATTACAAATGAAAACAGAAAAGAGTTTGAACTTGGATGAAAGTAAAACTTTATTCAAAACACACGGTATGCCGAGACAAACACGGTATTTTGAAACAAATCTGACAAGATTATGTGACCCGCGTTTCGGTCGAGGCCAATTTTTTTCTTCCAGTTAATGGATCCAGAAACCCGGCTTAAAACTCGAGAAATACCATGAAAAATGTTTGAAGACCCTTATTACCCATAAACTTTCGTTCTGTCAGAATAACACGTCATAAAATTGTATTGAGCAAAAGACTAAACTGATTTTTACAAACTGAGATAGAGTATTAGTGTCAACTGGGAGACTTCCTTATTAACAGAGCTCCAGTTCCTTAATATTTCTTTGTGAGAAAACATTTTAATTTTCTTCAAATAACTATGAAAGATTAAGATTGAAACCAAAGCTAATATTAAATTCTTTTGAGAACAGAAAACGTGTACAAGTCAGGTGTTACTGAGTTATGGAATTTTTTACATTTCAGAAATGCAATGAAAAGTTGCTTAAGATTAATTATCAGAATTTGAGACCAACCATCACGGATTGGCCTTAATTAATACACCCGAAAAAATGAATGTGGGAAATGAAATCATCATGTGACGCTGTCTCCAGATAAACCAGATTGCGCACTGACATGTGGATGTATTTTTCATTGATTCCGATCTTTCGTTACAATATTAAGCTGGTCTAAAACTAATTGTGACCAAACGTAAACGTTGTCACGCCAGCGTTTGCACGGCCGTCCTCGTTTTCTCTTTCCTTCTACCATCCCTTCTGGACATATTTTAGATAATGAAATACAACACCACAAAGCTATTGCTATTGCTACTTATGATCGAAATGTAAAACATATGATTATAAAAATTAAATAAATAACAACGATGCTTATTTAGAAATTAAGCAAGTCTCTGACTAATTACTCTATATACTTCACGACGGCATCAATATTTGATTTATCTGAATTTCAACAAAATATTGATCTATTTAATCCTAAAAAAGTTATCCTGTAATTCATGGAACCAACAGCATAGACCAGTTTCAAAGATTTCTTCGAATCAGGACTTATATAACTAGATAATAAACCGCTCAATTTGACGACTATTAACAAAGCCAAATAGAAAAATTGCTTCTCCTACTTTGATTGGTCAGACGAAAACACCCCTCTAATCTGCCTCTGGGGTCAACAGTAAGGATATAAGCTAACACTATTATCACCAATAAAATCAAATTTATTTCCTAGAAGGCTTTTTGGCTGCTACTCCAGAAGGCCAAGACACAGAAATAAGAGCACACAACTTAAGCGCCTCTTTATTGACAAAGAATACAAAGAAATGATGAAGGCAACACTTCACTTTTTGGTGATTGGCTGTCCAACACAATTAAAAACCGTATACAAAGTCTTCCTGTCCACAAAAAGGTTCTGAGGGTTGAATAGGAATTCTCTCTCCTTCTAAGTAGAAGGCAGAGTTGTAAGAACATGAAGGTTCTCGGTCGTTTTTGATTACATACATGAAGTGTAGTTTTTATACTACTGCTAACAAGAAAAATATTTAGGTACCCGCGTAGAACAAAAAAACATTTTGGCAGCCTGAAAAATTTACAAATGCCATTAAAAATTCTCATACAAATCGAAATCGTCTGTTTAGGTGAAGGCGTATGGACAAGAATGATATATAGTATATCAAAAACAGTTTTCTGCATGGCCATGTCAATTTAATTAGTGATAAATTACCAAGCCTCTTGTATTATATAACTGTAACTTGCAGTTTTATCTCAATTATGAGTGTTTCAATAAAGCTTGACGAAATGTTGAGACAGAGTCCATAAACCACTTTAATCTGGTTTCACAGCTTTGCTGTACACTTGCGAAAGTTGGACAGGAAGCAATAGAAATAGGATTTTTTTTAATGTGTATTGGTTTTTAGAAGTATATTCAGAGTACTATGGACGGTAAAAAGTAATAAATTACGTTGCTTTATAATAAGGAAACACAAATGAACACCAATAGACAACATCAGAAAAACATAAAAGCTTCCTTGGTCATATAAGACTTAGGAGAGAAATAAAATGGTTGGTATTAACAGGAAGGTAAATGGAAGGAACTCTAGAGGTAGGCCACACAAAGGATTATACGGAGCTCGAAAAATAGATCAAACGTCAATTTACTAATTCCACAGCTGTTGTAGATCACCATTTTATTGTCTACAGTATCCACAATGGACAAAACTCACTGCCAGCATCATGATGATCATCATTATGGTGATGAATGGTATTCAGACTTCTGACATTTGACTTACTTTACTATCAAGTCAAGAAAAAGGAATCATGCTAAAGTAGTTTAAATAAGAACATATAGAATAGTGGAAAAAGCAATCGTAGTTTTTTTTGGACAGAATTATAGCAGTTAAAGTCAGACACCCCCCCCCCCCCCCCCCCCCCCCCCACCCACACACACACCACCACCACCACCACCACCTCTAATCCTCCTTTGGGCTTAACAGTAAGGAAATAAGCTAACACTATTATCACCAATAAAATCGAATTTATTTCCTAAAAGGCTTTTTGGCTGCTACTCCAGAAGGCCAACACACAGAAATAAGAGTACACAACGAAAGCCTCTCTTTATTGACAAAGAATACAAAGAAATGAATCAGGTAACCCTCCACTTTTTGGTGATTGGCTGCCCAACACAATTAAAAACCGTATACAAAGTCTTCCTGTCCACAAAAAGGTTCTGAGGGTTGAATAGGAATTCTCTCTCTCTACTCCTGAGTAGAAGGTAGAGTTGTAAGAAAATGAAGGTTCTCGCATTATAGAATTATAGAAGTTATAGTCAGACGAAGGCTTTCCAATATTAAATTAAGTCAATTTCATTTTCCAGCATTAGCAAAGTCCAATGCCTTAATTGATGCCTTAAGTCCAGTTTAACTATGGTTAACTTAATACAAAACCCAAGGAGCATTATTATAATGGTGACGGGTGTGGGGGATCGATATATCAACACAAATATTGGTAAAGAATAATATTAAAAGACCTCAAGATCAGTGAATTGACTGAACTAAATGAAAGAGGGGGGAAAAGAGGGAATAGTGCAACTGCAATCAAGTGGTAATGAACGAAAATAAGTGGTATCAATATCATTCCAGAATTATGGGCAGTTAGAGTAGAAGAATCAACGATGCAACCAAATGGACCACATTACAAGTAAAATATAACTTAAAGGACCAACCAATTAATAAAATAATTGCTGAATGGTAGGAGTGACATACCCTTATACTATAGATGTAAGAGCTTTATCATGTCAGGAGTCGCAAGCATTTTCTAAGCTACGTTTCGAGAGATACTACTCATGACATGATAAAGATCTATGGCTTCCTCTGAGTCCATAAAGTTCAGAATTTTCAAAGATACCCTTATACTCTTTCAGATGAAGTTAAAGTTTTATCAACTAACCAAAGGAAAAACACCACCTGATCCTCGTGGTGAACAACGAGAGACAGATCACAAAGCCGCACATGGCGAAAATCATTAAGATTGTATTGTGGTTTATTAAAAGATTACTGAATTATACAGGTTTGATGTTGTATTATTTTTGCTGTTGTTGTTCTGTTAGAAAAAACGGGGAGATGCGACAGGGTTTGAGTTCATATGTGTATTTTAGAAGTTAAAATGTAGGGTGTTGTTTCACTTAGTAAACAGGAGTCCCTGATGAGACCAAAGGGGTTGGAGCAGGTGTTGATGATGAGGGTCTTCTGAAAGGAAGCCTATTCTAGCAAAGCATAACCTTAGCTCACCTGTTATATTATTATATTGGTATATTGGATTTATATTATATTGGTAGCTGGGTCAGGTCTGTTTTCATACCTGCTACTAGTACCATGTAAACTAGTATTACCTGTTTCATGGTCTTGGCAGCAAGACGCATTCATGCTGTAAAAGGAGGAACTGGAGCTTCAATCCCTAGTTCCTCCTCGTAAAACTTTTACAGCAAGAACGCGTCTTGCTACCACTACTGCAAAGAATTTTCCTTTCTTCCTCTATGTGCCTAACATTAAACGGAATTTCAATGAAAAGAGTTTTTTACCAAGAACCTCCAATCTGTGGATCACTTTGCCATAAGATTGCTTCCCGGAGGACTACAACATGAACATCTTCAAATCAAATGTCAATAAACACTTGTCAAAACCCTCCTTTTTAGTCATCAAATTTTATTTATTCATTTATATCTTTCGTCCCTTTCACAATACTTATCATCGTTCAACTGTCAGTCTATCCATCTCATTAACCCTCACCCTCGAGTGGCTTTCAGCCTTGATGTGTGGTGACTCACTAGTACATTAAAAAAACTTGAAAAAAGAATGCTTAGGTATAGTTACAAATGAAGCTATAGACGTTCGACCAGAGTGAAACAATTTCTTCTTATCAATAAATTGAGCCCCACAAGAAGTTATATTGGGCAATAAAACACTTATGGCGTAATGCAAACCAGAACTTGATACATTGCAGGATTTTTCAGAATCCGGTGTGGTTAAACTGAAATAGCTGCAGGCATGTAACAACAATAAGAGTATTAAGTTATTTTGAGTTCTGAAGCAGTTTATTATTAACATTGGGTAAGGCTGTTAAGAAAGACCGTGGTGTCCTTAATCATTGCAACATATGATTAAAATTAGAGGCTTGTGAGGTGGTTGAGTGATATTGGTGGGTACAGAGGTACTGGATATAGAATTCATTTTATAGATATAGATAGATATGGATATAGATATAGATATAGATGGATAGAGATAGATATATAGAGATAGATATAGATAGATATGGATATAGAGTTCATTTGTCTTGACAAATGCAAAACAGAGGAATTGAGGAAAGAAATAGACAACAGATTGTTTTAAAAAATAAGGATTTCAAAAAAAAAATTACAGTATAATGACAAAAGTAATTCCAAACTAGATAGGAAAATTATGAAAGAGTGTAATATGAATAAGTAAAATTACATAAATAAACATTGTAAATAAAAGATTATCGACTAATGAAAAAACAAATTTAAAGGAATGACCTAGATTAAATTTAATTCGGGTAATATGAGTTTCTCTAAAGGATAAGGTGGAAGCTGACTAATGGAAAAGGATATATCCCAACAGATTATATTCTGACAAGAGTATTGAAAGTTGTTTTCATGATGATCGAGGAAAATGTAGATCATATTTTATCATTATAATAGTGAAAACTGGAAAAGTAGAGTGGTGATTTTATAGAAATGTTAGCTTATTTAGCCATGCCATAACAATTATTTAAAGCATTTCAAGGAAGAGAACAAGGAAAAGAGCTAGAAAAAAAAGTTCAAAAGGAAAGAAAAAATTTTAGGACAAAAAATACCCAAGGAAAAAAGGACAAGGAATGCTATATTTTTACATATTTATTTTCAAAAAGCAACAAAACTTCACCAAGATATTCTCATCTACCTTAATAACAAAATAAAAAAAGTTCAAAAGGAAAGAAAAAATTTTAGGACAAAAAATACCCAAGGAAAAAAGGACAAGGAATGCTATATTTTTACATATTTATTTTCAAAAAGCAACAAAACTTCACCAAGATATTCTCATCTACCTTCATAACGAAATAAAAACACTTTAACAGGTTATGCATGATAATATTCTTGGTACTAGTCTGAGGTCAAGATATTGAAAACAGAAATTTGAGAATCTTCGTGAATATGTATGGAATGAAAAAAAAGTTGGAAAGAACGGAGGCAGTGACCAGATTAGTTAAAAGAAGGAAGTAAGACACCTTTTTGTTATCTTACCAGATTTATTTGATGTGGACAGCAAAATGATATTAAGATCTGCCTCTTGTATGCGAGAGATACCAAATATACAGAACTGAATTTTAAAGATATTTTAAAAGATCATAGGTTCTAGTTTTTATTAGATTCTTATTGTTTGACAGATCTTCTTTTCCTAAGACTTATAATGTAGTTATTAAATGCCAACGTGGTACCTCAGTGCCTTTCAGTGCATATACTCAGTCCCAAGTTTCTAACTCTTAGTTAATGTCAGCAGTTATTCTACGTTCATTACACGTTAATTCATAATTTCTGCATGTACCTGATTTCCGATAT
>RDPX01000078.1:464260-499627 GCA_003991215.1 Morbakka virulenta | reverse complement strand
AAAAATTTTAGGACAAAAAATACCCAAGGAAAAAAGGACAAGGAATGCTATATTTTTACATATTTATTTTCAAAAAGCAACAAAACTTCACCAAGATATTCTCATCTACCTTCATAACGAAATAAAAACACTTTAACAGGTTATGCATGATAATATTCTTGGTACTAGTCTGAGGTCAAGATATTGAAAACAGAAATTTGAGAATCTTCGTGAATATGTATGGAATGAAAAAAAAGTTGGAAAGAACGGAGGCAGTGACCAGATTAGTTAAAAGAAGGAAGTAAGACACCTTTTTGTTATCTTACCAGATTTATTTGATGTGGACAGCAAAATGATATTAAGATCTGCCTCTTGTATGCGAGAGATACCAAATATACAGAACTGAATTTTAAAGATATTTTAAAAGATCATAGGTTCTAGTTTTTATTAGATTCTTATTGTTTGACAGATCTTCTTTTCCTAAGACTTATAATGTAGTTATTAAATGCCAACGTGGTACCTCAGTGCCTTTCAGTGCATATACTCAGTCCCAAGTTTCTAACTCTTAGTTAATGTCAGCAGTTATTCTACGTTCATTACACGTTAATTCATAATTTCTGCATGTACCTGATTTCCGATATTACTTGGCCACTTCCTAATATTTTAGTTCTTTTACCATTTTAGTTTTATATTTCTTTTTTCTTACAGGACACGTGTTGATAACAGTATTTGTATGTATTACTTTTTAATTATACATTTATTGAAACATTATTATCCTGTATAAATATTCGTAATAAATAAATGAATAAATAAATAGGTGTTGGTATGTGGCGAGAGCATAAAAAGTTTCAAACACACCGATTAATAAATATTAATTACAAACTCTCAAATGACATTGCAGTCACTTGGATGAATTATTCCTGTGTATAATGTATTATTAAAATGCAACATATTACCATAGCAAAGGAAGGGCTGGGTTTGGAGAACATTATGAAAACACAGCCAACGCTGTTGGCAGTGGATTGATTTACACAACGTCAATTCAATGATGTTTAAAGAAGGATTATGGAACTGATCAGACGTATCTAAGAATGCAGGAAAAATTCCTGAATTACTTAAAAACAAAGCAAAAGGATGCCCTTCAGCATAAAATATTCTTAATGACGTGGGGAAGGTGGGCAGACATTGATTACTCATTGTCTGACTATTGCCAGCTCTTTGTTCAATCTCCAATCAAGTCTGTTCTGTTCATTCACTGTGAGATCTGCAGAGTGTTTCCTGTTCTTTCATTTCAAACACTACTAATTATCTATGTTTTGTTCTCTCTGCGTCAGCAAAAAACTTATCAATGAAATATGCTGACATACCAAGAAACTATTTTTTTAAACAAACATATAGGGCAGAAAGGGGGATACGGTTAAGTAAAATGGACCAAAATAATCGAGACTCTTCTAAAACAAATGTTACAATCATAAATTTACTGGTAAAATCGTTTATTTGATAGCAATTTTATCGAATAAAATTTAAATCATATCTCACTTCCTTTTGGTGTAAGAGCTTCATCATGTCATGAGTCGTACGCTTTTTTTCTCGGAAAAAGCTTACGACCCACCACATGATAAAGCGCTTACATCTATGGCTTCCTTTGAGTCCACAAAGCTCAGAATTTTCAAGATCACTTCCTTTTGTTCTTCTTATCCATTTTCAGGTGTCCTGCCGTAGAGCTTGGACTGTCCTGGACTTCAACTTACTTTGCAGCTCCTCTCCCGCTGTAATCAATCTCTAATGCTTTTTCCCTATTTGTCTCCCTCTGTCCCTGGATCCCTCGATTCTTTCAGTTGTTATTAATTCTTCCGTGTTTTCTTTCCTCGCTGTATGACTTAAAAACTTCATTTGTTGTTCTTTGACCCCCTTTAGTAGTTCTTCCTCTATTCTCATTAACCTCAGAATTTCATCTTTCCGTTTCTTATCGTACTAACTTATTTTTTCCTTCTTCTGTACCACCAATGCTCAAAACTATCGATTTTCCTTTCTCTTTTTTTTCTTCCTATTTCTGTTTTATACCATACTTAATGATGGAGCAGATATAAGCTCTTCCTGCCCTAATCCTTGTTTTGACTGGGATTTTTTGGCTACAGAGAATGCATACCAAATTTCCAAATTCACCTCTTGCTTGTCCAATTCTTCTATTTACTTCGACTTTGCTTCTACCTTCTAAGAAAAGGATGCTGTCCAAATTATTACACCAGCTGGTCAGTTCTTTCCATTATTACCTTCAAACTTTAATAAAACAACTTTCCAGGTCTATATGAAGTCACATAAACATAGTTGTTTAAATATACCATCTGCTGATTTCATCGAAAACATTTCCCTGATCTGAAATTTTCCTGCACAGTAGCTGACAGAGGCTTTGACTCCCTCAACCTGGGATATGGAGGAAAGCACATCAGCAGCTTTTCAAATCCACGGTCTATTTCTAGTCTTTCTGGGTAAGGAATTAGAAGCGAGTGCAAATTTTCACATCTTTTCATTTGTATTACTTGAAACAAAATTTAATTAAAAATTCCTTAGTTTTTTCATTTTTTTGGAACACGAAGAATATATTTTTTCGGAGTTGAACCCAAAAAGATTTTTTTAGCTCCAACACCACTGCTACGCAATATACTCAAGTCTTTCTTTCTGAGTACCCCTGCTTCCTTTGCATTGAGGCACGTCCTTGTGCAAAGTGAAAAAAATTATACCACTATTTATTTTCTGAAGCAGAAATTTGGAAGTATTGTATTGAGAGTTAACTGTTTTGTAGCAGAATAAAACAAACCATTTTTAAAAATTATTCAACAGTTAGGATCAGTACTGAAATATTTTGTTCTAAATTAAACTAGTAATCGATTGGGATAAGACCAGTTGTAGTCTGACATGAGACAAGTTCAGCTTATTTCATGTGAGTTTTGTTGGATTCAGGATTGTTCAGATAGATTCAGATCACTTTAACGTTTGTAAAAAAATATCTTATAATTCGATGGTCTACTGTATTAATCTATTTCAAGTGTAATCGAGTCTACTATATGTGAGTCTTACTTTGAAAACTAATTTATGGAGACATCGTCATTTTTGAAAAGAGGTCACCAGAGATTTAAGAGTCAAAGAAAGTGAAATATATCACCAGGATACATTATTAAATATTTAATATATGGTTTTTAACCTGGTGTTACAGAGGAAGAGGAGATCAAGTGTTAATGACTACGTTCTTACCAGAAGTAGGAGAATTTAGCAGAAAATATTTTCTAGCAATGGAATGTATCAGAAAACTGCATTGAAGAAGTCAGTCATTTTTCAAAAATATTCCGGGAAAATAAAACTCACAGTTACGAAAAGGAATATTTTAAAAATTTATGAGGAAGTTTGATTTAAAATTTTGATGAAAAGCTGGATCTAAAATTGAATCAATTCAGTTTTTCAAACACTGTCATTTAAAATGCAAATATTAGTGAGATAAATGTGCAAAAATTGCTCTGTCTAGATTTCACATAGACTGGTAAGTAATGCTTGGTAACACGGCCTATGAATTATAATATGTGAAAGAATTACCTTTACTGTTTTCTATTTACTGATATATATATATATATATATATATATATATATATATATATAAGCTCTGTGCTGCACTGATGAGCCCCACAAAGGGCGAAACGGTACTGTCTGCAGATTGAGTATATATATAGGGCAGACCCAAAATATACCGAGACAAAAAATTAATTACCTATAAAGCTTACTTTCTTGTACAGATTTTGATTAACTCAGCGGAACATCTAAAGAAATCTCTTTGATTATGGTGGTGGTGCTGTTGCAGTGAGATTTTGTACTTCATGTCAAAAGAAGAGCAAAATGAGCATTTACAATAACCCTAGCCGCCAGTTTCTTTATTTTTCACAGCCCACACGGGTTAACTGTAGCTGGCCGACAATTCATCTATTTTTGACAGCTTACATGCGTCAGGTTAATTAAAGCCGATCGGCAATTTCTCTATTTTTCACAGCTTACACGCGTCAGGTTAATTGAATCCGACCGGCAATTTCTCTATTTTTCACAGTTTACACGCGTTAGGTTAGTTGAAGCCGACCGGCAATTTCTCTATTTTTCACAGCTTACACGCGTCGGGCTAATTGTAAGTGGTCGGCCATTTCGCTATTTTTCACAGCTTACACGCGTCAGGTTAATTCTAGCACGTTTNGCATTTACAATAACCCTAGCCGCCAGTTTCTTTATTTTTCACAGCCCACACGGGTTAACTGTAGCTGGCCGACAATTCATCTATTTTTGACAGCTTACATGCGTCAGGTTAATTAAAGCCGATCGGCAATTTCTCTATTTTTCACAGCTTACACGCGTCAGGTTAATTGAATCCGACCGGCAATTTCTCTATTTTTCACAGTTTACACGCGTTAGGTTAGTTGAAGCCGACCGGCAATTTCTCTATTTTTCACAGCTTACACGCGTCGGGGTTAATTGTAAGTGGTCGGCCATTTCGCTATTTTTCACAGCTTACACGCGTCAGGTTAATTCTAGCACGTTTTATTTCAGGGTTGTACAAAATGTGGTTAAGGGAAGAGATGGCAATTTGGAGGGACTTATTCTTTTTGAACAATGAGGAATAGAAAATGGTTAACGTTGCCCTTAAAAAACGTCAGACAAGTTACCTCTGGCATCTTAAATTTATCAGACAGTGTTGGAAGCAAATATAAAATCAGGGCCTGATTAAACATTAACCTAATTATGCAAAACAAACCGTTTTTGATAGAGTTGTCACTTACCTATCATCATGCTAGCTTAAACTAGACAAAAAAAATCACAATTTAATTCCCCGCTGGTCGTCAGAAATACACGTACATGGCTATAGTCGCAGGAGCACCTTTTCCCCTTTTTTTGCGGAGTACATTTTAAAGATATCCATCTATGAAAGACAAAGTAAGCAACAGATCAAGAAAGAGTGGGATAGAAAGTACGTAAGACACCACAAAATGCAAGACATATGGATCGCCTCTCAAGGGCCCTCCGTTGGAAGGCCCTTTCTCTTGGGCTGGGTTTCAGCCAAGGCTCAAACACCTCGAGACCCCTGTCCTGCATGGTTGGGCCTTATAGCCAAAGCCCCGATCAAGGAGAGACTAGAGCTCTACACTTGATCTTAGCCAAAAGGCCGAGAAGTGGCATACCACGTGTTTACATGAGATAAAAAAAAATTGGTGAAGGTGCAGATAGCTCAGGATGTAGAGGATGTGGCCATGATACCAACAGACGCTGGTTTGAATCCAGTTCAGTGCAATTTTTAGAGTTTCTACAATTTAAAACCCTTTCCATCAACATTACATTAAAAAGGTAAATCAGGCTAATAGCATTTATGTAATATTGACACAGGTGGTTTGAAATGTTGATGTCAATACTGGACAAAGTCCTTTATTCAATGTTCCAGAGGTAGATCCGCCAAGCTTCACCAATCTCAACTAGAGCTTATCCGTGATGTATCAAAATGCAACTGTTAATTAATTTAGATTAGGATTCATCTAGTATTAAGTCAACAGAGACAAAGTGGTATTTAAAAGCAATCATAGTAATCCCGTGACGTTTATATACCTTTATGGGGCTATTGCCCTGAATCTCTAAGATATCCTCGCCGCTGAGGATACGTGGTTTGTCATTGTCTTCAAATCTCTTTTGGACTTTGCTATATTCAGTCTATTGGTAATCTGCTTCTAAAGGTACTTTTTAGTATCGCTCCAAAGAGTACCTTACACCATAGGCGATTTTATATCTCCATACATTTGCCGCCTTTTCTTGCATGGAGTACTGTTGTCAACATGTGGAGGTGCTCCCTCATCTCACCTTGATGCTGTTGTGATGGACGAACTCGAATTGGTTGCAACAAGTTATTTCCTCAACAATCACGATTTCTCCTTGTAAATGTCTCGATATATTTCTCGTTATCTCGATCAAGTCCTAACTAATTCCCAAGTATGAATATCATAAAATCGCCCTACTTATACGTTCATAAATTCTAGAACTCTCTTACGTAATATAACAATGAAAATGTCAACGTGAACATCTGAAAACCAAGAGGACCAAAAACCTAAATATAGACACAATAGAAACGCTTATTTCAGCATTTGCTCGAATGTTCTAACATCGAATACAAAAGTTCTTTTTCATGACGTCTCAGCATGAGTTTGCATCTTTATAATCTTCGCGAAGGTTCATTTTATATAAATCGTGACTTCGTTCACGACAGATGCTCTTGATCGAGTTCAGAGACGTTTTTGTATCTTAAACAATGAGGTTTTACGAAGAGCAGAAACGGAAAAGAACCTGTTGAGGACAGTCCGAAGAAGGCAGATAGAATTCTTGGGACACGTCATGAGGAAGGAGGGTCTGGAGAACTTGGTACTAACTGGACGTATAGAAGGAACAGGGGAAGGGAGCAAATAATTTTTTTTCTAAATTTGAGGGAGCATGTGGCGAAAAACTGGAGGAATGGAATACAAACGAGTGAAATTTCATATCTGACAAGGAACAGGGTCAATAGGAACATCATGGTAGCCACGTCTACAGACAAGGCACTTAGAAGAAAACTCTTCAAACTTTGTCTTGTCACCAAAATGTGATTAGTCTTAGTCGTTTAGATAGGTATGATCATGGAAAGTGTGCTAATGAGCTTTTCTCCCTGGCAACAGCTCAGTTTGTTGTACCTTATGTGGCTCTTTTCTGTCGACGTCTTCATTTTTATGCATTTATTACTCCTTGTTGTAGTATATGTTTCTAGTGATGTGGCTCCTTTCCACTGATGGCTAAATTAAGAGCTCTTTGGTTTCTGAGTGCTTTTCTTCAGTAAATGGACTGAATAGGCTCAAATCTAAGGTCAACTCTCATCACTTGACTGACTTTTTTTTCTTTTCTTTACAGTTCCATACAGTTAGTGGCTTTTTGTCTTGTATGTTTATTAACCACAAAAGCTCAATCAATTTGTCATATATGGTTGAGGTGTATGTGAACATCTCCCTAGTCTTGAGTAACGATGGCTTACAACGTGATCTGGTGAAAGTACATTTTATTTCAAGTTTAGTATAGATAGCCTCATGTAATATAAACTCCAATACTTTATCTGTAGAGTTTGTTTTATTTTTATATACTTCTTATTTGTTGCTTATTATTACCAAAACACGTTCTTGAGCCAAATAACGTTGGTCATTTAACATATCGCTAAAGTATATTCTTCTGGGGCAATTTATATATATATAAGATATTGACGAAAAACCTAACCTCTATTAGAAATGAGAAAGAAAAAATTTCCAACCTAAGCTGCACATCTCCCATAAGTTGTCAATTAGTTATAGTCTAGTCACACAGAGTTTATTATAATAATTTTATGCTTTATGCTGGTATGTATCATTTTACATGCAAACAATCCAAGGTATTTCTATGAGGACCCAGAGGTGATGATGCCCTCTCACACTTTTTCTTGTTCCTTGCTTCCTGTCACTTTTTTGAAAGAGTGCTTGCAGTATTGGTCAATATTCCCTCTATAGTTTTCTGTAGGTAATAGTTAAATGTCGATCCCCTAATTTGGATGATAGCCTATCCAGCAATCAATAGATAATCAGTTGCCAAAAAATCCCACAAACTATTTGCTTTACAAAATCATCATAATTCCTCAGGGTCATATCACTTTTTAAAAATATCGTGTCTCCCTAGTACAAATCTCTGTAAATTTCTATAAATCCTTTCGTTTTCACAAATATTTTCTATGGTTTTTGAAGTTATAATTGGCCCCTCTGGATTTATGATTAAGTGTAGAGAATATGATTTGTTTATTGTTCTCTATAGACTGCAAGAACAGCCTGTTTGATATCCAAGTAAAGACCATAAAACCTTTAAAAAAACAGCTCAGGTATGATACAGGCATTAACAATTAACGTCCCCAAGCCACCTGGCCGAGGACCAGCACCTGGCGTAGAGAAAATCATACCGAGCCGTGGGATGACAGCATTTTTTTTTTTCAGTTATTTTCAGTATCGTTTCCGTTTCGGAAGAACAAGAACACCTCTCACTATTGTTAAAGGAATTTGAACGTTATTTTCCACATGAAAATAACCCGAGAACAACAAAGGAATGGATTCGTGATCCATTTAGGAACGATCGTGTTGAGTCAAACTTAATGCAGCACGAAGATCAGTTACTCGAGTTAAAATATTTCGCCGGGCTAAAAACTCTGATTAACACTTCATCTGTGCCAGTATTTTTTATTAAAGTTCAAAATGAGTATTCAGAGAGTGTTACAACAATACTGAAAACACTATTACAATTTAGGAAAGTTTACAAATGATGTCAACCACTTTTCATCATTTTTAATGCCCATCCCATCTTGTCAACTTTTGGATTTCTGACCCCCTTTCCCTAAAGTTAACGTTAATTTTGGGCACTTTCCCCCTGAACTTTTTCTGCAAACGAAGATAAAATATTGACACTATATATTCTTATTTTATGGGTTTTTAACTGTAAGGGAGTTAGAAGTTTGAGGCAGGGGTGATAAAAGTACCTCCAAGTGAAATGTAAAACTTAAAGAGAAAAAAACAATTGCATGAAATATCCTTTCAATTGAACTTCTCTGTTTTTTGCACTTTGAAAAAACTTTCAATGGCGTCAATATTCCGATCTATTCGTGAGATAAAATCGTCATTCCCTCTGCTCTGTTCATCCTCTGCTTCACTCATATCATTTTCACTCCCATTTAAATTTTTGAATATATGTCCGTCACGACCTCAGGCAGGTCTGTTGTTGAATGGACACAGCAGCCAAGAACTGGAGGGAGCGTACTGACATAGTGAAAAGGTTGTTTATAAACTCCCGAGTGAGTTAAAAGAAGGTTTAAGCTTTTAGAATTATTTAAGTTTTTAAAAGAATGACGTCAACTTTCACCCTCCTTTCACCTCCTACCCAAAATATTGTCAACTTTTGTCAAAATTTAGGTCCCCCTCCCCACTCCAAGTGGTCGACGTCATTTGTGAACGATCCCTTTCCAACTTCATATCCCTGCAAAGTAGGATTTTCTGCCACGACAGCAATCAAAACAAAGGCTCGAAACAAACGACATTAAAGACACTCTGCGTGTAGCATTGTCACCCATTACGCCAAGATGGGACACTGTGGTGGGTCAAAAGCAAGCACAGGTGTCTCACTGGGACTCCTGTTTTTATTTTTAGCAGTTTCTTTGATGTAAATATTTTGAAGTGTCATTGGTGACTGGTGTTTACATCTTAATACATTTTATTGTTTCTGGTTTTTCTTTTTACTTTTATTGATGTATATGTTTTGTAAGAACCTAAACTAGTTCAAATAGAACGACTAAGAGACCCGATGTTGAAGTTTTGATTTGTAAATCTGCCACTTATCCATGCAGCGGTCCTCAGCATGTTCTTAAGCTTTGAAACCGGTCCTTGGCACTTAAAAGGCTGGGTACCACTGATCTAAATATATTCCATCAAAGCTTACAAATGTTGCTTAAGAAAGGGCACCATTTGTAATGTTTTGAAAGACTGCTGCGGAGCTTAAATCTTGCAGATTTGGAGCTCAATCCAAGTCAGCCTTTTTGAAAAATGTTTGTTGAAAATAGTTGTGGTCAAGTTGATGACTTGACTACACAAAAATCCATTTAAATTCAAACGAAAAAGATATATCTGTACGAAGAAAAAAACGCAGCTCAATAACTATTATCCGTCTTGATATCATTTTGTTTTAACTGTTGATAAGCAATTGACCTCAGAGCACCTTTTTAATTGGTGAAAAGTCCGTAAAAGACTGGAAGAAGAAACTTCAATTCTCGTAGTTATTGGGAAGTTGCTGAAAAGAAAGCAAACGAAAGGTGGAGTTAATTACAGTGCACAAGAGGGTTTTATTTGCTTCTGAGGCAACATATTTAACCAGGTTGCCAAACAATTCAGAGCCTGAACAATAAGTCGCAAATGATATTAATTGGTGTTGGTCTGGGGAAAACAAGTTAAGGGAATTTGAGGAATGACAAGTTTATTTCACACAACAAATGAAGCACAGAACAAGTGCAGATTTGAGAAGGCGTGCCAAAGTGGTCGAAGTGAGGAGAAAGGCTGAAAGAGGCTGGACTCCATTGGTTTGGACACCCAGTAAGGAGAGAGGAGGATAGTATTGTGAAGCAAGTGTACCATCAGCAGATAGTTGCAAAAGAAGTAGAGGGCGCCAGAAGATGAGATAGAGAGACAGAGTGCACATTGATATGAAAACAGTTGGCCCTGAGGAGGACGATGCAAGCAATAGGAGCGTGTGGAAGAAGAAATGCCGAGCGGCCGACCCAACTTGACGTTGGAAGAAGACCGATGGAAAAGAAGAAGTATATTTCACATAGAGCTCTCATAAATGCAAGAGAAGGTGCTTTCGCACAAATGCCAACTTCAACACGATGATGAAGAAGGCTTGCTTTCTCATAGCATGACTTGCTACTGATTGGTTTACAATATCAGAAGAATCATATTCTGCAACAGTCCAGATGAAGCGTATGGTATGTCCAAAGCATACAAAATAGTTGTAGATGTAAGAGCTTCATCATGTTTTGAGTCGTATGCTTTTTCTGAGCTACGTCTCCATGTTTAAGCATTCCTTCTACACCTATGGTATAAAGGATATAAAAGGCAAAATGGCAACTTCCATAAGTAATTTGATTTTTAGACAGGAACAAAGGGTTTATACTTTACTCTCTACCTTACCAGGTCGAATAAACTCAGCACTATATGGTTTATCATAATTCTACCCATTGATCTGTCTATCCTGGCTAGATTTGCAAAGAGAAAGAGCATCCACAAGCATGTCTTGCAGGGAAATCAATTTCTCTAAGCATCCACACCCGTTATTGGTGTTGGCCACCTTAAATCGCTCCAGGAGAAATCACCCTCACCTGAATATTGCCTCATCGAAAATTGTCATTGAAAAGGGCTTTTGCGTACGTTTTTCTTCAATCTTTTGTTTGTTTGTTTTAACGTCATTTTCCCCCAGTAATTGGGGATCAGAGTGCCCTTCACACGGAATTGGATTTGGCAGTGAAGAAATTTTTGGCCGGATGCCCTTCCCGATGCCAACCAATGGCTTTTTCTTATATGAATTTCCAAAGTCACCCGCTCAGGAAATCGAACCTGGAATTCTTGGTTACAGTGCAGTTACACTAGCCATAAAGCAATGGCTCCTCTTTTCTTCAATCTTTGTGAAAGGTTAAATTTTCTCTATTGAAATGAAAAGACCGTTCCAATTTGCCCTTAAATTATTTTTTGAGAAGAGTGAATTTCAGATTAAGACAATCTAATATACCCTTTGAAAAAAGGGGATTAACCAATACAAATTTGTGAAAAGAAAAACAACAACTGAAGGTATAATTTATAAGCTCCAGTCTTTTTTCATATAAGAAATCTAGTTCTTTTGACTTTTCAAGAATATAGAGATTTCTTGATAATAAGATAAGAACAAAAAAAACGGAAATAAATTTAAGAAGTCTTTTGATTTGTTAATGAACTGTTAGATGTCATAGAAATTTGTTGTACAAAAACAAAAAAATATATATATGAGGAATTTCACTGGTGTTCAGGCAGACGTAAGGCTGTTCCTTCAAATAAAAGGACGACATGACAAAAAGTCAATCTTGTTTACCTGCAAACTTACTCCTGTTAACGATGTTTGACAAAATATCGCTTTTAGCAAATGATTTGGCCTAGTGGATTTATTTTTGTCACGTCGGGTGCTGAAGTGAACCCTTGGGTTCACGAAGAGAGACAATTGACAAACGGATAAAGCAACAAATAAGAAAAAAGAGGAAGGGACAGAAATTAAAAAATTGGACGGTGAATAAAATGGAGAGTAAAGGAAGAGGGCAAAAATTAAGTCCGATTTTTAAATATTTTATAAAAAGTGCAGAACTAAAATAAAACCAGAAACCAATAATGTCATTACGACAGCAGACGATGAACTTTGTTTTAATGGGGTTTTTTGACGTCATTTTCCAGTAATTGGAGCTCAGCCGGTGCCCTTCAGGAGGACACTCGTTTTGGCAATGAGAAATTTCTTGGCCTGGTGCATTTTCTTCTTCTTTTTCTTCTTTTTCTTCTTTCGCATGCGTTACACATCCATTTCCATCAGCATCTTATGGAATTCTTTTTCCAACACAATGAGGTTGCTTTCCATGAAACCGGCACTACACAAGAGATGGTCAGCTGCTTCTACCTCATTTTGATATCGACGTCAGTAAGTTCCTGCACAAGATAGGACAAACATCTGCTTGTCCTATCTTGTGTAGGATCTCCCAAAATTTCCCAGCTTCACTACGGAAACGACTGAGCCTGCAAAGCATGGTGCGTGGGAGGTCTTCTCCGATCGGGTGGTGTGTTGCCACTGGAAAGAATCTTTGTAACCTGGAGCACTTCTCGTAGGTAGTTTTCCTTTGTTCCTCTAACCATTTTGCATTTCCTGACGCCAACCAATGGCTTTTTCTTTTGATACAACTCCACTAACAATTAAGCCACGGCTCATCATAGCGGACAACGTGACCTGTAGCTCATACAGAGCAAGACATTGTAAAAAAACAAAATTTCAGTATCAATCCGGTTTTTGTGGAACATTTTGATAGCAAGATTTTGATACCAAAAAGATTGGTTTTAGGAGTTGCTGCTACAATGCTTTCTCTTCTTTCCTGATACGCTTTATTGGCATTTGTAGAAACAGGATCACTTTCGTTATGACATGAATAAATAGTGTTGATACATTCATATATATCCACCTGGTAAGCAAAGCGAGTCAACAGGCCTATTACCAGCCACAGTTTCCGTTACAGTTTGTATAAAATATATATGTTCTATCCTGTAGCACGGGGTGAGTGTTCAAAGAGCAAACTAAAGTGTCAGAAGGCTCTTTTTTAAGCTATCGGCACAAAAATTGGCATGAAGATGTGTTTTGATACTGTACACATTTTGATATATACTATTAGTCATGTAAATTTGCTAATAAATGAGCAATTAATTCTCATATGCTCATGATATAAAAATCGCAAATTTGACAAACAAATATAAAGAGTTGATTAAATATGTTTGATGTGCCTTAAAAATACACACATTATCATATATATATACTTTAAGCCATGTATATTTGCTATATAATGAGTAATTAACTAATTATTATTTGCGAGCAAGAAGGACAACTACCCTCATGCCAGTATCATGCTGGTTAGGCGGGAAAATATTGGTAGAAGGGTTGTCTATTCCTAGTTTTAAGTGGCTATTATATTTTATATTACCATATACCTTTCAGCACAAGACACTCCTTAGATAGATTCATAAGCTTAACATCAAAAGAAAATATGTTAACCCGACAGAGGAAGTAATACACCTCTGGGTAACCACATCGTGTTAGTAATCAGAAACATCGCCTTGCACTGCCAAAGCCAGGAAACAGAGAACAATTGACTAGACGAGTTCAATGGTTAACATAAAATGTAGCAAGTCTTTCTTTTATTGATGAATTTGAGGTCCTTCAGATTATTGGCCCACAAGCTGATAAACTAGCAACACTTTAATCAATGAATAGTACATAATGTTTTTACATGTAATTCTTAATCAGTCATTTAAGAGCTACTGCTACTTTATAATCTTAAGGCAGCATAAAAAAAGCTGTTTCAGAACCTAGATTCTATTTTTGAAAGAAGAAAACTGTACAGAAGGAGGAATATAAAAACATATTTATCTTCCACGCCACAATATTTAGATCTTCCTCTTCGTCGATCTCGAATTGAGATGGGGACCCTAGTCTGCTTCAAAGATGGTATCGTCTTCTCAAAGGCGATCTGGCCGCCGCGCAGCTTCCAATCCAGGTCCTTTGCCTCAGACCATTTGGAGCTCGTCAAGACGTCATGCAGTGCGCAGTACTGAAAGAGATGTTCCGCTCTCATAGTAGCTGTGTTGCATGATCACATCTCTGACTCTCCTATTCTCATCATATTGTAGATTTGGGCATTCCGTCTATTGTGACCAGTACTGAGACTCTGGATGACGACTTGGCTAGCCATGCTCAGGCAGGCTTTTATAGCTGTCAGTCGTATTCCGCGCCGGATGCTGCTGGACCCATCTCTTGTGAATGATGCCCCTGATTATGGTCTTTAGATGCTAGCTCCTTATCCTTCCGTAAAGTAAATTCCAGGGAATAAACGTTCGAGGGAGCAAGTATGTATATATTAATAGATTTTTATATAAAAAAACAGTGTACCACCCTACTTTCCCGCTGTCAATTCACACAAAAAATTGTCATTAATTTTGTTCTGTATTAAATGTAGGGTGGGCTTTGGACCATCACGCTGACAATGGGCTTCCAGAAGCCCTGGAAACCCCTCAGATCCGGCCCTGGTCACCTGTGATAAAAGACTAACCTTGATGATTAAGAAATTATCAGCCAAAGACACAAGTAACTTTACTGTTGAAAAGACCAAAATTTCTGGAATAGGGTGAGACTTCACCTGTCATTAAAGCTACGCTCGTTTGGAGTGTGAAATTTAGGTTTGATTTCAGTGGTCCGTATAAGAAGATTAACTTCAACAAGAAAATTTATTCTCCAAACATCTGTTCTTGTTAGTGTAGATCAAAAGATCTTATTAAAAGCAAGTAATCTTTTTTAAGATATAACAGCTGCTTTCTCATCTTAAATGAAAAAAAATTAATGTCTACCAAATGAATGAAACACCTTATCTTAGATATTTGGTTAAATGAAAATGAGCCTCATCCTAAGCCTTTTTTTGAGGTAAAAGTGTAACAGTGGGTCAAGTTCTTTGGCAGATAATAGGATAATAATACTAGATAACAGTCTAGACTTAAAATCCCTGAGAGAAAGAAATAAACCGTGGAGAAAAACATGTGTGGGAGGATAACAAAGGTTAATTAGCTTTTAACGAACAGCGCAGGATGAACCTAAAATTGTGTTTTCAAGCTGAACTGCTTTTTATTCTTTCAGAACGTTAGGTACTGAGATCAGGTGCTTCTTGTGAATGATGGAAATGGAGATATCGAATGAAAAGGTATATTTTAACAATAAAATTACGCTTCGCAATGCCATTTAATGTACAGTATTGTCAATATCAAGGAACATATCATATCAAAGAATATCACAGAACGAGACATGAAAGAAGTGGCAGTGAGAGAAGGAGATTGGGAAGACCTAGTCAAGTGGAGAAAAAGGTGTCAAGCGGCCGACATGACAAACGTCGGATGAAGGCCGAAGAAAAAGGTTGTCAATATCAAGGAAATTTGATGGAATTTCATGTGAGCTCCGAGTTCGGTGTTATGTGCTTCAGGTCACCTAGATGTAACAATGGTAAAAAACTAATAACTTTATTAAGTTACGTTACATAACACAAAGAAGAAACAAGATCGACCAAACAACTTTTTTTGTAAGCTAATTATCAGTAACGAAGAAAGATAAACTGAAGCCGAAGAAACGAAGTTCCCGAGAAGAATTTATGCTTGCCGTTGACAGACAAGAATAATAATCAGGAGGTCCTAGAGCGTATGAGATACAAAAAGGAACTGCTATAACAACAACAATAATAATAAAAATAATAATATCCAGTCATAATTCAATGCTGTGATACCAGACTTAGTACTAGTACTAAGATATCTTTCCACGTATTGTTAGCTATTAGACTAGGAGTGGGGAGTGCAGTCATAAGTTGTTGTCACACAACAACAACCGCGTGAGTAATGTGCCTTTCCTCACTGACTGTGGGGCGGTACTTGCGATGCTGAAGTGATGTTGCCATTTTGGTTTGGTTTTCTATTTATCTGCCTGTAATTTAACTTACTTGGCTTGTTGCTGGGCACTGAAAATGCATTTTTGACCCATCCATCACTAGATGGTGTGTAACCACTCGATAATAATAATAATAATAATAATAATAATAATAATTCCTTAGTATTGACATTAAACTGCATCCGGTTGTGGAGTTTGGACATGGGAGAATGATGTTACCCTTTGCCACAACTACCTCCAGGTTACCCTTAAACAAGGTGTAGTACCTGTTAACTCACCCCGAGATCAAGACATACCGGGTTGGCATCCGGCAGGGGCTAGTTGGCCTTGGGTGGCAACTTCCGTAGTGATGGTGTCATGATAAAAACACCGGTGACTGTGCACCTTAAAAAGCAACCTCTTTGAGTGTAATGTTAAATCAAATAGTTAAAAACAATGGCGTGAGTGGATCTGGAGCTTCATGTGAAAGTCCCTTAACTTGCAGGTGCCCCCTGGCCCAGCAGCGGGGGCCCGGTCGTCACCCTACCACTGCTAGAATGAAATGGAATAAAGATGTAAACATTGCTGTTATGGAGTGTTATTTTTTAAGTAAGCCGATGGATGAACAGGTAAGACCTATTTACGGATATAGAAAGCGTATGCATAATGTATGGAAAAAAATTTAAGAACCTAACGCAACCGAAGAAAGATTGTGTGATCAAGCTATTTGCTAATATTCAAAAAAATAATACGTGATTGCAAAAAGAGACATAACAATTTAGGAATGGCCTGGATGGACTACAAGGATGCTTACGATATGATTCCATACTCATGGATATACATAAAAAATGGTAAAGTCTGCGGATAACATTATTAAGTTTCTAAAGAAATCGTTGAAGAATTGGAATGTGAATTTAACTTATGCTAATGAGTTTTTCGGTAATGTAAACATTAAAAGAGGAATCATCCAAGGGGACAACTTGTCCCCCCTACTTTTTGTCATATCCATTATACCTTTAAGTCAGACAGTGTGAAAGGTTAAAGCAAACCTTAACCTTAACAGGTTGCCATCTCAAAGAGGTCAGCTGTCATAGTCTTCCACACTTGTCTATCCAATGCCAGTTTTGCACACTTGTTGATGTCTTTCTTCATCAAATCAGCAATTTTGCCTGTCCATGTGGTCCTTTTTCTTCCTCTTCCTCGCTTACCTTCAACAGTGCCTTCCATTATCAGTTTTTGAAGGGAATTGTGCCGCCTTATGTGCCCATAAAATGTTGGTTTTTGTCTTTTTACTAAGTCTAGTAGGGTTGCTTTGCTTATTCCTATATCATCCAGGACCATTTCATTTATCTTTTTTTCTTTACATCCATCCTACGGTAACACCACATTTCAAAGGTTCTATTCTTGTTTCAGTACTTTTCTTTGTTGTCCACATTTCACAGCCATACGTGAGGATTGACCATACATAGCATTTTAACAGACGGATCCTGGTTTTCCATGAAATGTATTGGCTGGTTATCAGATGCTTTAAGTTAAAAAGGTATTTTTAGTTATACCAGTTCTGACCTTCCCTATGACGTTATCAGTTGTCCCAGGTATAAAAAGGTTTCTACCTGCTCCGCCTCACAACCATCAATAATTAATTTTGCTTTGGGTGTTGTTTCATTCCGAGTAACAACCATTGTTTTCGTTTTCTTAATATTCATTTTCAAACCAAGTTTTTCACTTTCCACAGATATAAACCACCTCCTTTTCATGGACGATCTGAAATTGTTCGGGAAGAATGAGAGGGAGACAAACAGTTTAATATCTACAGTCCAAATATTTAGTAATGACATCAAAATGGAATTTGGTATTAAAAAATTTGGACTTTTCATCATCCATAAAGGATCAGTTGATAGAAGCAGAAGTTATGGAATATCACTGCCAACAGGAGAAACAATCAAAATAATTGATCAAAGTGGATGTAAATATCTTGTAGATTCTGAATTTGACCGAATTATACAAAGAGATGTTACTGAATGTTTGAAACAGGAATATTTTAGAAGGTTGAAGTTAGTCTGCAAGAGTAAGCTTCATGGAAGAAACAAAATTAGGGCAGTGAACACCTGAGCCGTTTCGTATTGAGATATGGTGCAGGAATTCTGGACTGGCAAGTAAATGAGTTAGATTGAATGGACAGGAAAACAAGGAAAATACTGACCATCAAGAAAGAATTTCATCTAAAAAGTGACGATGATCGACTGTATGTTTCCAGGAGTAAAGGAGGAAGAGGGCTAATAGGGTGCAAAGGATCTGTCAGAGATGAAATGTTCCATTTCCATTAGCTTTAACGAGATTTACTGAAGATTAAGCTAAAAAGTCCATTCATTTGAGAAAGTAAGGTTAATCCAGAAGTACGAAGCAGCCAATACTCCAGTTCAAATAGGAAAGGAAGTCTCTCAGGTTTTTTCTGTAGTGCTAGACTTTCATCAAAAAACTGCTCCCTGGCAACTCCCATGCACCAAAGTTTTGAATGTAGCTACCTGAATAGAAAAGGAAAACTGAGGAGCTTTTTTTATAAAACGATACTTCAACAGAAGGACAGGGAAAGAAANTGTAGCTACCTGAATAGAAAAGGAAAACTGAGGAGCTTTTTTTATAAAACGATACTTCAACAGAAGGACAGTGAAAGAAAAGAACTACAAGAGCTTTGAGACTGTAACAGTAACGAAAATTCAGGGTTAGGAATTAATGCGGCAAATTCTTTTGAGCAGTGAAAACAGAAATTCAATGTGACTGTCAACGGAGACAAAAAAAGCCACTTAGAATAGTACAATATTCTTGGTTATCCAAACACAAGTGTGGTGTATATGACAGCGAGAGTATGTGTTGACGAAAAGTAGATTGTAACATTAAGTACAAAGTGAGTGGAAGGTGCGGGTTAATCTTGGTTGGTATGTCGAACAGCAAACTGAGCCACTGTTAAATGCTATAAAAAGGAATGGGCTAATCTAGACTGATAGTTTCTTGAATCCTAAAGACTATAAGAAGAAAGAAAAAGACCAGAATCTGAATTCCTGGAAAGGCAAGAAAACGTATGTTTAATTTGCTAAAGAGTTAGAGGAAAAGGATGTTAAGCATTCTTCGAAATGGCAGAAGTTGTGTAATTTGAAATGGTCTACTTAGGCATTAATATGTAGTGACCAAAAGCAAGCAATAAAAACGAATAGCATCAAGCATTTCATAGATAAGACTAGAGAATCACCTTTTTGCAGGGTGTGTGGTGAGGATCTGTTTACCACATAATTAGTGAGTGTACTGTGTTAAGAAGAAAGGATATCTAAAGCATCACAATAACGTTTGCAAATATATACACTGGAAATTATGTGAAAAGTTTGATCTTGAAACGACAACGAATTGGTATGAACACGAACCCCAGAGTGTTGGGAAATGACTCGTGTAAGATAATGTGGGATTTTGTAACACAATGCGATAGAAAAGTGATTGCAAGAAAACCAGACATCGTTGTAATAGATAGGAAGAAGAAACCGACAGAAGTTATAGATGTTGCAATACCTGGAGATGCGAGAGTGCTAGAAAAAGAATAGGAGAAATTCGATAAGTACAGACCTCTAAAAGATGAGATTACTCGACTGTGGAAAGTAAACAGGATTGAAATTATCTCTGTGATCGTGAGTGCGTTAGGAACTGTCTCGAAAAACTTTGAAAACTATGGTAAAACAAATTGGAATAAGGATGAATGTAGAACATGCCCAAAAAACAGCACTCTTAGGTACAGCTCTATTCTTACGGTTGGTCCTAGGGCATTGGAGCTACAAGTGAAAGGGTTGTGATTCTTTAGATCTGGGATCACACCAATAACAACCGAAGCAAATGAGAACTAAAGCTTTGTGAGAAAACATATCAAACATAATAATAATAATAATAATAATAATAATAATAATAATTCCCGCTCAAACAGCAGACTTGCCAGTCAGTTGCCTGACCTTAACCAGTTGTGCATGCCTCGAAAGGGCTGACACATCACGTATTTCTGTTTAACGGACGGGAGTAGTGGGGGAGCATAATATCTAAGTGTCGTGAGCGTGGATCTCTTGTTCTGAAGGGCTGAGTACCGAGTTCGCACTTATGGGCCACCTAAACTGGGAAATCTAACCAGGGCCCACTCGCGTGTTGTATTTTTATTATCATCTATTTATCACACACACTTAGGTGTGATGCATGCACCCAGCTTACCCTTATCGGGTTGAGAGCCGGATGGGTTTGCTGAAGTTTCTACCCTTGAGTCACCCCGTGTGCTCGTATTGCTCCACCACTCAAAAATAATAACAAAGTTCATGTCCAACATGGCAGCCCGCACAGGGAGATGATATTCACCTGTTAGAGGAAAAAACTTAACCCCGGCTACCGACCAGTAGCTTTAGAGGTTAAGCACCTTCCTCAATATGTTGGTGGTTCCAATGATGGTAGATGTTTGGAGCCCACCGAAGACATCAGTGATGCCCAACTCTTTTAAACTGCGCTCCAATCGCTTTGTCACCACTCATAAGCTTTCCACAACGATTGAGACAAGGCTGGTAGATACGCTCTGTAACGTCCGGATTTCTTCGGCCGAGAGAGAATACTTAGTAACCTTTTCTTCTTCCTTAGCTGTCACATTTCCATCGGAAGGCACAGCAAAATCTACAACCAGCCATCTCTTCTTAGTGTGGTCAACAACAACAACATCCGGACGATTACTTTCCACCTGTTGCATTGTCTCCACTGATCTATCCCACCAAACGTCAAACCTACCACCATCTTCACTCTTTCTAACTTTGTCAGGCACCTCTTCAAACCATTTCCTGGCACATTTCAATCAATACTTCTTGCACAGCTCCAAATATATTCGCAATCCCATCCTATCATGTCACCTCTTGTACCCCTTCTGAGCCAGTACCTTACACCCACACGCAACATGCCAAACTGACTCAGATTCCATTCCGCAGATGAGGCACATAGGACTAACCCCACCATCCTACTTCGACTGCGTCAACCTTGTCCTCGATGCTTGCTCTTGAGCAGCAAACACAAACGCCTCTGTGCTTTTTGCAAGGAAACCACCTTTAACCCACTGTACTGATNCTTCTGAGCCAGTACCTTACACCCACACGTAACATGCCAAACTGACTCAGATTCAATTCAAATATCGTCTGCTCAGTAGCATGTACATACTCTTCTAACCCTACCTCTTCCTGCCTCACACAATCTTCAACGCTGATCAAACCACGACCCCCATTCTTTTTTCCGATGTACAGACGATCTACACTACTATTCCTATGGAAAGCACCATTCATCGTTAAAATCTTCCTTGTCTTGGTATCAAGTTTGCGCAGCTCAGCATCAGACCAATCTAGTATTCCAGAGCTGTATCGGACAACACTAACTGCCCACGCATTGATACCGCGAACCAAGTTCCCAGCATATAACCTCGACTTTGCCAGCAATTTCACACGTCGTACGTACTCATTCCCAATTTTCTCCTTCATCTTCTTCTGCATGACCTTCGCCCCTTCTAGCACTCCCAGGTACTTGTACCCATCTTCATCAACCTCCTTCATCAATTCCCAAATTGGTAGCTCGATTCCCTCACATCCAGCCCTTTCAACTCGTTTAATTTTCAAAACAACATACTTATCTAACCCAAACTCCATCCCAATGTCCCTAGAGTAAACCCTCACCACCTCGACCAATGCCTCGAACTCTCGTTTACTCCGCCCAAACAGCTTCAAATCGTCCATGAATAATAAATGATTGACCAACACCCTACCGTGACCGAAGAAATATCCAAGCTTCTCTCTGCTGAGTAAAATACTCAGCGGAATCATTGCAATAACAAAGATCAAAGGGAAATATTCCCCGATTGATGTTAACTTCACCAAGCACCTCGTTATTAGCCGTCAGTACTGTCTTCCATTCACCCATACTTCCTTTCAGCAAACTCCTCAAATTCTCTGCAACTCCAACCATGTCCATCATCTCCAAAATCCAATTGTGAGGGACCATATTATATGCCTTCTTGTAATCAATCAATCATGCTAAGGTTTCTCTTCATAGCCCTGACCTCGTGCAAAAATTTCCTTATCGATCAACAATTGATCTTTCGTGCCACTCGACTTCTTCTTGCATCCCTTCTGTTCCTCAGGAAGTAGATTGTTATTTAGAAGATGACCGTAGATCTTTTCAGCAAAGATTCCAGAGAGCAGCTTCCATATCAATGGTAGACAAGCTATCGGTCTATAATTACTAGCTACATAATAATAATAATAATAATAATAATAATAATAATAATAATAATAATAATAATAGCAAGACAGATGAGATATACCAGTCATGTTGTAAGACCAAATAATCTTATTGATGATGATGATGATGATGATAATAATAATAATAATAATAATAATGGCTCTCTTATTTCACACGGTATGCGAATCCGAAATGGAATCTTTCAAGGTGACTCACTTTCCCCACTTTTATTTTGTATGGCACTTATCCAACTCTCTCAACTTCTTAACAATACAGGATATGGATATAAGATCATGGACAAGATGATCAATCATCTTTTTGACATGGACGACTTTAAACATTACGCTCATAATGATGGTGAACTGGAAGGGTTGTTGAAAACCGTAAAATCGTTCAGCGATGACATAAGTATGGAGTTTGGTCTAGATAAGTGTGCCAAGACAACTTTTAAGCAAAGAAAACTGGTTACGTCTGAAAATATAGAGTTAGATGATGAAACCGCAATAAAACAATTAGATCAAGAAGGAACTTATAAATACCTAGGAGTAAATGAAACCACTGGCGTACAACACTCAAAAATGAAGGAAAAAATACGAAAAGAATGCATCCGTAGAGTAAGATCAATCCCGAATAGCGAATTAAATTCTAAAAACAAATTAACAGGAATCAACACTCTTGCCATACCTGTTGTTACTTATAGTTTTAATGTGATAGATTGGAACCTAAGTGAACTAAAAAATATTGACACCAAAATTAGAAAGCAACTGACATCCAATAAAATGTATCACCCGAGGTCAGACGTAGACCACCTGTACTTCCCCAGAAGTAAAAGAGGTAGGGGGATGATTCAGTTGGAACTATTGTATAAAACATCAACGACTGGCCTCTTGCAGTATCTGGATATAAGCAATGATTGGATGCTTCAATTAGTTAGAGTACATGAAAACTCTAAAAGATTACACTCTGTAGTGAAAGAATCAGATAAATTATCGCGCAAATTAGGTATCGAAAACAAAAGCATCGAACATGTATCACCAACAGTAGCCGCAAAGCATAAAAAACAAAAAACTAAGAAAATTGGACAAGATAAACTCGAATCTGGGTGGCATGAAAAACTTCTCCACGGACAGTTCGCAGCTTGAAGCAAACATGCTGATGCAGATGAAACCGCAACCCATCAGTGGCTGAGAAGCTCCGGACTCAAAGTGGAAACAGAGGGATTTATTCTTGCAGCCCAAGATCAAAGTTTATTCACTAGAAATTATCAGGCTAGTATCTTGCATAATGGTGCTGACCCAAAATGCAGATTTTGTGAAGACAAGGTTGAGACAATTGATCACCTTGTGTCTGGTTGCTCAATATTAATGCTGAATGAGTACAAATATCGCCACGACACAGTAGACCAACATCTGCATTGGAGGATTTGTAAGCACGTTACTATTAAAACGCAAGCTAACTGGTATGAACACCATCCAGAACCAGTTACTGAAGGTAAAAATGTTACGATTATGTGGGACTTCCCAATTCACACAGATCGTACCATACAGGCAAATCGACCGGATATCGTCATCAAAGACAAAACGAACAACACCTGTCTGTTTATTGACATGANCCTTGTGTCTGGTTGCTCAATATTAATGCTGAATGAGTACAAATATCGCCGCGACACAGTAGACCAACATCTGCATTGGAGGATTTGTAAGCACGTTACTATTAAAACGCAAGCTAACTGGTATGAACACCATCCAGAACCAGTTACTGAAGGTAAAAATGTTACGATTATGTGGGACTTCCCAATTCACACAGATCGTACCATACAGGCAAATCGACCGGATATCGTCATCAAAGACAAAACGAACAACACCTGTCTGTTTATTGACATGAGTGTCCCTTCAGATAGAAACGTCTCAGCGAAAGTATTCGAAAAGCCCTCGAAGTATAAAGACCTGGAAATAGAAGTAGAAAAGATGTGGCACCTCAAAACCAAAACGTTGCCTGTCGTTATAGGAGCACTTGGCATTTTTAAGAAAGGTAATTATAAATTTCTGGAACAAATTACCTGGAAACCCTAAACTAAATGAAGTCCAAAAAATTGTATGGAACAGCACAGCGCATGTTCTTAGAAGAGCCCTGTCGATCTAAATCATTTCCCTTTCTACACTTTAGTCGTTTTATGTCATATGTAAAAATGTAATTCTGTCCTCTTGCTGTTCGTAATATTTCTATATGTATTCTCGTCTCCTTGATGTTTGTAATATTCCCATTAATGTAAAATAAAATGTTCTTATATAGCCTAAACTTTTATATACTTTTGTTTCGTTATTGTTAGTCTTGAGGCTTGTATAATTTGTAACTGTCTCATATAAGTTTCCACCAATCAAAATTAGGGTCTATTGTCCGCGTCAGAAATTCTTTATTACTGAATCGTTAATAAAATCAAATGCCTGAGTTACATCATCTGTCCGATCTTACAGTTCAACTAATTAACGCTATCGTTTTGCGTGACGTCACATAGGGTCCAAATGCTAAACTTGTGACTTCGTTTCCACTCTCACATTCACACGTGTAATAAGTCACTACAACTGTGCAACTTTTTTTGTTATTGTATTTTAACTATCACATCTGTGTAAAAAATATTTTTAGGTGACGTGCTGAAGCTCTCTGAATGCTAATATAACTAACTTTGACCTTAAACAAGAAACGTTGACCTTTTGATCAAGAGATGTAACAATTTTGGTGCCTAACATTTTAAAGCTTAGATACATATAATTTTATGTAATCTTTCTGCTGCCCCATAACTAAAAATAAAACTTTTTCTTTTTATTTTCTTACCAGTATCATATCTAACAGCTCTTACCATTCACAGACTTCACAATGCCTCTTTCCAGGCACAGTCAATGAACCATAAGTTAACTTTTTGTAGTCATCCAATTCTTGTTGGCATCAATCACCTCTTACCTCGATTTTCCTTTTTTTCCTACTTCTTTCAATATTCATTCTTTTCATAAGGTGCTCAATCCTACCAGTTCTGATCACGTGCACAATTGTCGATACCATTTTGTTTTCTATCACTTCCTTTTTTGCCATATAACTGATTTTTCCATCCTTTTTAAACAGTTCTTTTCTTAAGTTTTAAAGCTTGTTTTCCATATTTAAAACTGACTGATAATGAAACACAAATTTTGATTGATAAGGGTGCCTTTATCTTCCCTCAAATCTGCTATTACGGTGTGGTCTTCTAATTTCAGTATTCCTTCATACATCTGATGTCATCATGCTTTCCAAATATTTGAACTTGTTAATCCGTTTAAAGACGCCTTATGCAAAATAAAAGGGGTATTGAAGAACATCAATCTTAGATAAAGATAGAACTCAGAATATTATTAGAACGCTTTGTGTGGTCAGTCCTGTTGTATGGGTGTGACGCTTGGACGACTGATAAATCAATCCGTAAGAAGCTGGGGGCAAAAGTTGTTTCTAAGAATGGTGCTGAGAATATCATGGGAAGACAAAGTTAGCAAAGAAAAGATCTTGAACAAAGTTGGAGTGAAATGTAAATTAATGGAGATAATAAGGGACATGTACGACAGCTGCGTGACATCAGTTAACACGGCTGTTGGAGAAACAAGCAAGATTGAGATAGTAGTTGGCTTACATTAGGGCTCCGCTCTCAGCTCCCTATTGTTTATTTTCATTCTGGACACCATTATAGAAGATATAGAGGAGGATACACACTTGGTAACTTTATTTGCCAACGACCATGTCCTATGCGATACTGAAAAGGACAAAGCAGAGAACAGACTAAAAGTGTGGCAGGAGCAAATGGAGGGTGTAGACTTGAAGTTCAATAGAACAAAGGCAGAACACTCGCTCCTAAACTGCGATGCCGAAAGAGTACGATTAGAAGAGTACGGCAAGGATGATTCCACAGGGCTACCAAGAACAGCAGCTTTCAAGTACCTGGGCACAACGAAAGACCAGAAGGTTGAATGCGAGGAGAAAATCACAAAGAGATTAGGAAAGGCATGAAACAGATAGACATAATAGTCAGGAGTATTCTGTGGGAAGAAGGTACCTACTAAATTAAAGGTTCTCTACCAGATGTGGATAAAGCTAACAGTTCTGTATGAAAGCGAAACGTCGTCGACGACTTTAGTTATATTTTAAAATATATACTCTGAGAGATTTCTTTAGTACTTGGATTGAAAAGGTAACGTAAGTACCATCCTACGCAAACAATGTCAAAGCCTACAAGCTCTTGTTAGCAACAAGTGTGACATTGTAGAAGTAAGGTCCAGTTCTAAATTAATTCTTGAAATAATTTATTGCATACATTAACGACCAGCATTGTCAAGTAAATAAGTTCTCATGTATCTTTCACCTAACAAATATTCAAATTATTACGATAGATCGAGCGGGCATTATAAACATATAAAAAGGCAAAGCAATTTGAATGGCAAGAGAGAAAATGTTGAATAGTTTTTTATTGTTTATCTGTATTTCATTGACGTATGTTTGCGAAATTGTTTTTGGTGTATAAAATAGATCAATGACATTCAGCATTTTATCACTTTTAAACATGTGTCTTTTTTCTGTTTTTGTTCCTCACTTTGAATTTTCTTTTGAGACTTTAGTACGAAACACGGTACAAATTTTGTAAGATTCGAAACAAGACTTCTGATGCCTTCGTTCCGCTTCATACTTTTTACAAACAAGTTTTTGTATCATTTTGTTAATTTCAGTGAAGAGGTGATGGCAAGTGCTTCAAAATTTTTAAATTACTCAGATAGCAAAGGAAAAGTTTCAGCTATAGAAAACGAAGTTCCTGAAAACAAAGCTCTCTTCCTGAAAGGAATTCCACATAGTTAAGCTTCGTAAATATCAAATCGTATTTTGGTTTTCAAATACACCTAGCCAAAGAAACATGCATTGGTGATAGTAGAAAAGTAATATGAAGTTTTCAAAGAACTGGACTGGAACTAGTGCTTATGGTTGTCATAGTAACCAAGCTTCTACTTCCTGAGTTGTCGACACTCGTTCTTCAAAATACGTTTTTTCGCAATCTTGTCTTTTACTGGTGGTGGTTGTTAGTGAATTGGTAGGATTTTAGTACGATGATCTTACTTAACATGTTACTAGGGTCGGTTTTGATGCCTGTGAAAAAAAATACTGCTGGTGAATTTGTAGCCAGAATAAACCTAGTTTAAATAAAGATAGTGAGGGTACAAAAGGTGAGTTAGAAAATCCTATACAGTAATGTTTTCATTCCCATGATATGACGGGGTTTTTTTCTGGAAGTTTCCCTAGGCTATACCTTTCTATAATATAGATGAAGAAGATTTGAAATGGTAGAAAAGTATGTGTGTATTGAAATGAAAGTGAACCAATTGCTATTGCTCTCATGGTCATGTGGTGTATCATCTGATTTATAAACAGTCGTTCTAACCAGATCGTTTTTGGAACCACATCTTGTGGGACGCTCAGCCGTATATGGTGATATAGGTACAATATCTAACAATAGGGATTTGAGGAAAGACCAGCTGTCAGAAGTGAAAGAAATTCTTCACTCTTCTAAAAAACTCCTCTAATGCGTTTCTATGTGTATGTTTTATGTGTCTTCTACATTGTGTTTTACAAAGACAAAAGAAGTTTTAGCATGTCCCCAATCCCCCCATCAATTTTTTATCGTGCCGCAAGAAATATTTAAGAAGTCATAACACACACTGCCATAAGAATGCTTTTAAATGTCATCAGTATGATGCAAGTCATAAGATATCATTTCACGATGTATCCTCTATCAATACTCTAATACCATAGCTCCACTGGAGGAAAGCGTAACAAAATCAAAGTACCAAATGTCGGCAAAAAATGTCTTCACCTTCTCTTTTTCTTGTGCATCGGCTCGTCGAAGAATGTCTTGCATTTGGAACATATAAATCAATAAACCAACTTTAGATCGAAAATGGCCTTTCCGCTGACAAAAAACTACGAAAATGTCATAAATTGTAGATTGTTTTTATTGAAGGTTTTTCTGAAACTTTGGAGCAACTACCGCAAAAGATATTTCTTTTGAGATCAATAGGTATTTTAGCTGATGCTGGAATGAGGGAACAAGAAATTATTTCCTATCGTTTGTAAAGAAAGGAAATCCATCTACAAAGTTCCTTGGCATATGTAAGCATTGATATAACAGCGACATTGTATATGTAAAAAGCGTTTTTTGTAACTTTAATTGAGCCTCTTTCATATTGATTGTGACCCAGGCGTTTGTACTAAAAGGGAAAAAAAAGCAGCCCGCTTATTGGAACATTACCGTTCTTGACAAGTTTATATCCGGTACGCATTTTGAAAAGCTTGAGTCAATAATGTCAGTCATATTCCTTTGTTATTAGTATTTCTGAAATAAACGTAGAAATACAGGAAAGTTCAACCTTCCTTAATGAAATATTTTAATAGTTCGATGGTTTAAAAAGTATATGCTGTCTTGCGTCAGGAGATCTAGGATATCAACCTTAGTCCAAAGGAGACGCGTCCAGTTTGCTAGACACTGTGCACGTGCCTCAGATGAAGTTGTGTCGTCGTTCCTCTTATGGAGGCACCCATCATCACTCAAGCGGTCTCGGAAGCTCACATTTCCAGACATTATATGTAGGGACACCGATATCGCCAAGGAAGACCTTCTAGCAGCTATGACAAATAAGGTATACTGGAAAGGTGTAGTGAATTCTATCTCGGCTAAGGCCACAAGATGATAATGAAGAGGAGGAGATCTTGGTCCATCACCAATTGAACATAATTATTCAGCTTTGTCATGTTCATTTTTCGCCTCCATTTTATGGTGAATTATGGTTACAAATAACCTCTTGAGTATTTCAAATAGATGACTTCTTAGTATGCTTTGTCAACCTCATCATTGAGAGTAAAAATTGATGTTTTCGAAGGTATGAAGAAACAATCTGTTTAAAACAACTGAAGTCTTCTTGATCACATAACAGTAAAAAGATTGTGACACCGTTTAAAAAACAAGAAAAGTCAGTGAACCTCCAAATGGATGTAGAGATGTCGATAATGACCACTCAATTGAACACTAGCAAAAATCCCATGATCAGAAATTGAAACAAATCTTCAACAATACGGAAACAGGCTTCTATGACCAGTTCAGTAACCCAATATTTCCATTCTTTCTTGCTTGACTATTTTTTTTATTGAGTGTCCGCCTGCGGCTAGTTACCGATGATGATCGCAAGCAGACTTAGACGCAAGCAGACACTCAATCTTGTCTGTCCATGATACCCATAGCAACATGGCCTTCGTTAAAAGAAAGTTATGTGAATCCTTTTTCAAACAACAACTGATTTTCCAGACCAATTTGTTTTCTGGATACATGGTGTCAGTTTTCAATCTGTTGGTTGGTCACGCATAGTTGGAAATTGGCTTTAAGGCGAGCAACAACTGAACATTGTCTTTCAGGGAAATGAAACCCAGATCCTGTCCCCAATAGTTAGTATGTCACATGATAAAATCTTGATATTTTCTATTCTCGTGTAGGAAGACAAGAAACATTTTCAGCTAAATTAAGCTCAGATGGTTTTTTTTTCAATAATGGAAACGCTAATAGTAACTTTGTTTCTCTTATCTCTGTCTTCAACTTCTGTATCATCTTACAAAGATGATAAGTGTTTTATAGATATATATAAAATACAAATACCAGAGGTGTTTCATAACAAAACATTTGATGATGAGACTATTAAAGAACACGAAAGCAAAACAGAAAATCGGACTTTTGGACTACAGTCGTTTAAGTGCAAAATTCTAAGTTGTAATGTATCAACAAAATCCATTCATAGACTACGGCCATGCGATATCGATGTAGTAGCAGCTCTTGGAGATTCTATTACAGCAGGATTTGCTGCAAAGTCGAAATGTTTATTGACATTGTTTACAGAATATCGAGGGATATCGTGGAGCATTGGAGGTGATCACACTCTGGAAGAGGTATTAACTCTTCCAAATGTAATTAAAAAATACAATAAGGAAGTTGCAGGATTCTCGATAAAGACAACAGTACCACATATACCAATACCTTGGAATGAACACCTCGATGTAGCAGTTTCAGGTAATTTAAGTAACGTAATTTGAGTAATATTTGACTGCTGTCTGGAGAGGTTGCAGAGCGTGGACTCCTTGCTATTCCCTTATTTGCAAAAGGGGCCATTCAAAAAGTGTGTGTGTTGAATTTGGTGATTTTGACTCCCTTCCACTCCTGTTCCTTCTTCAATAGTAAAATGACGTCATTCAATCAATAGCTGTTCGCTGTACCCCTTCCTTTCTCCTTTATCCACATGTCCTTTTTTCAATGCCTTTGAGGCATGACCAAGACTGTGGCTTTGTCATTGAAACACCTGTCATTGATTACAAAGATGACCACAAATTTAACTTGTACTGCATTAACAAAAAGGTGTCGAATATCCATTCTCAAAATATCTTAAAATTTATACATAAATATCCTGTTCCCAATAGTTAGTATGTCATCCTGTTCCCAATAGTTTGTGAAATTTTTAAATCATCTGGAATAATACTGCCTTATTAGGGATTGTAAATGATATGCGTTAATGGCTTTGAAATAACGTAACCGTTGTCTTTTAGATAGAGTATTGCAATGTTATCGAATCCTGCTGCGCATTTATGTTTAATATGCATAGCATTGCTTTAATTGGAAATATTTCAGAATAATTTCAAATATTTTCAGGTTTACCTTGGCTAGAAGCAGCAACACTTCACAGATTCCCAGCTATGGGTAAATAGTTCACACCTGGAGCAAGACAATGGCCAGTGGCGGATCCATTAGGACCCTGGTGAAGGCAAACTAGCTGCAACTTCAGCAAAAAGGATTGCTTCGGCAAGCAGACGATTAGCTAAGAAGAGAGATTGTGGTCTCTTTTAGTCGCCAGAAATCATATTAAGCTAGGAACTTTGAATTTTAGAACAATGTGTCAATGCAATAAGTTACAAAACGTGGAATTAGAAATGACCAAGTTGGAAGTCAGCATCTTTGAAGGCTGTCAAAAAAGGAAATGGACACTTGCAACTATCTGACCGAATGGTAATGGTGAAAATGAGAAGCAACCCTTCGACTTCTCTATAATTATCTTCCTTGCAGAACGTTGGCGATCATGTTTCTCCACAGCTTCCTGTCCCTCGTTCTCCTCAACAGTTGCTCCTCAGTAGTGTTGGTCACTGCGGCTACGGTCTACAAAAACGTGATTCTTGGTCTTCCTCTCCCTTTCGTCCCTTGCATTTTTGCGGTTATTGCTAGGTTCTCCAGGCCTTCTTTCCTCCTCATTACATGTCCGAAAAACGATATCTGCCTTTTCCTTATGGTCTTCATGACTACTTTGGCATAGCTGGCTCTTCGCAGTACTTCCGCGTTACTGATATGATCTGTCCATGGTATTCTCAATATTCTTCTCAACATCCACATCTCAACTGCGTTTAATCTCTTCTTTATTTCTTGTGTAATTGTCCAGCTTTCACAACCATATGTCAGAACAGGAAGAACATAGGACTTCATTATCCTTATCTTGGTTCCTACTTGGATGGACGAGCTCTTCAGCACTTTCGACATGCGCTGGAATGTCTCCCTCGCCATGGCAATCCTTCGCTTGATCTCGTTAGCGCATCTGCCGTCCGGTTGAATCATGCTGCCGAGATAATTGAACCTGTTGACTTGCTGTATTCTATGTCCAGAGATCTCCAAGGCACAGTTGACCTGTTAATTCTTCTTGCTTATGGCCATACAAAAAGTCTTCTTCTGATTAATAGTAAGACTTTTGACAGCACTCTCTTCAACAACAGTGTTTAAAATGTCCTGGAGCTTCTCTGGCGAATCTGCGATGAGGGTAGTATCGTCAGCATATCGAATGTTGTTCCAGTTGTATCCACCTACAGCGAACCCTTCTTTCTCTTCAATGGCCCTCATAATGTATTCACTATATAAATTAAACAGATCTGGGGATAGCACGCATCCTTGTCTAACGCCCCTTCTTATCTGGCAGTATCTTCCAACTTCGTTGTTAACTCGTACTCCTGCTGTCTGTTCCCAGTATAAATTCCTCAGTATTCTAATATCTTTCTCATCGATGCCCAGAGATTGCAATATGTCCAGCATTGCTTCGTGTCTCACTTTGTCGAATGCTTTACTATAGTCGATAAAACATACAAACAGGTCTTGTTGCATCTCTATCGCTCTTTCGGAAAGCATTCTCATAATGAAGATAGCATTCTGTGTGCCTGCGTCTGGAATGAATCCAAATTGATGTTTACTAATCTCTGGTCTGGATGCTCTGCGTGTTCTTGCCATGATTACTCTCATAAGGATCTTGGCGACATGGCTCATGAGGCTGATGGTTCTGTTCAGTTCACATTCTGTTGTCCCTGGTTAATTAGGCGAGGCTATGAATATAGATTTCGACATATCCGATGGTATTTCGCCGCTGTCATAGCTTTCGTTGAGGATATCTTTTACCTTCTCTATTTCAAATTCTTCTAGGGCTTGGATGGCTTCGATGCATATGCCATCTGGTCCCGTGGTCTTGTTTCTCTTCATCTTCCTAATGCCTGCTCAAACTTCACTTTTCAGTATCTTGGGACCGTCAAGAGGTTTCTTGATATCTGGTTTTTCACCTCTGTCGTCCATAAACAGCTCTTCTGTATATTCTGCCCATCGTTCCTTGAGCTCTTCTTTTTCCATCAACAAAGATCCGTCTCGTCCTTTGATACAGCCGCTTGCACAGCATAATCGCTTTCCTACTAGCTTGTTGATTTTCTTGTGCATCGATGTAGAACCAGAGTCTTTGTATCGTTCTACTTCGGCACATTGGTAACTGAGCCATTCTTCTTTTGCCTCTCTGCACTTCCTCCTGATCTCGCGATTCAGCGTCCGATACTGATCTGAGTCTCTTTGTTGTACCTTTTGTCATTCTCCCATCAATGTTAACATTTCAGGCTTCATTCAACTGTTCTTCCTTGTTCTCTCGATTGAAGGTATTACTTTCTTTGCTGTTTCCACTACGGCTTCTAGAAGGACTGCCCACTTGCTGGAGTCTTCGCTCTCAAGGACTTAAAAGCGGTTTTTAACCTCAACTGCATATCGTTCTTTCATCTCTACGCTTTCTCTAAGCAAGTTCCACTGAAGCTTTGCATGCGGCGTGGCACGCTTTAGCTTACGCAATTTAAGTTTGATAGCGCAGACAACGGGGTTATGGTCGCTGTCGCCGTCAGCTCCAGGATAACTGCATTCCGGAATCGATGGTGTATCGTGATGTAGTCAATTTGATTTCTTGTTTTGTTTCCTGGATCTTTCCATGTCCATCTGCGTCGTGCGGTGCACTAATACACTCTTCCATGAAGAGTGTATTAGTGATGCACTGGTTGTTGGCTTTGCATCAGCTGATCCATCGCTCTCCTCTTTCATTCATCTCTCCAAATCCAAACTTCCCTGTCACCTGGGGATTTTTTTGCTGCCAACTTTTGCATTGAGGTCGCCCATCACTACGACAATGTCCTGTGATTTACATTGCCTCTTGGCTTTAACTAGTTGCTCATAGAATAGATTGATGTCTTCATCATCACTTTCTGCTGTTGGAGCATATAGCTGTATGATGCTCATGCCAAAGGGCTTGCCCTTGATTCTCACGGGCATAACTCTTTCTGATAGCGTCCAATATCCTATGAGGCACTTGCTGAGTTCAGGGTCTAATATAACTCCTACTCCCTTCTCATGCATGCTTCCGCCTGAGTATATGACATTGTATCCATCCATAGTGAAACTACCAGAGCCTGACCACCTCGTTTCACATAGCCCCAGCAAGTTAACATTTAGGCTATGCATTTCCTATTTGATGTTATGTAGTTTTCCGGGCTGGTACAATGTCCTCACATTTCAGGTTCCGATTCTTTGTGTGTATTTATTTCTGACAGTCTCTGGATGACGGTCGGAGTCCACCTGTCGAACATGGATAGTTCTACCGAGCGAGGTGCTAGTCCTACTAGTCCCCTTTACGCTGTTGCTGTTAGAAATTCTTTTGTGCATCAAACGTGATTTTCTTGGCATTTTACAGTGGTGGTTTGCCGTTGCCTTCCACCGGTGGCTGGCCACTGGTAATTAAAGGTCTCTTTGTGCCCTCAGCATACCACGATGCGCTGGCAGGTTGCGCCTTCTTGCCGTTGGTCTATAAAAAGATTCTTCCGCCGATCTGCCGCTTCCCGACTTCGTGCGCTTAGTGCGAAACGTGCACTATCACCAACAACAAGTTGTTGACTACCCTCATGTCGTTTAGTTCGCCAGCTGAAGCGGTTTACCAGAGCGTGGCCGCTGCTGGGCACATGCAGCTACCTGGAGCCAGACATAAGAGTTGAGTGACCTTGGGAGACCAGTGGGTCCATCACCCTGTGGCCAGCTGATGGTTGCCACTGCTTGGTACTCCCTCCATACACCCCACACACCCAAATATAATTTTATAATTATGCTGTATGTTATTTTCTCGCTCGTTGTAAAGAGTAACTATAGTGATCCTTTTGGCTAAACAGGTTTTGTGATAAAACCTCCATTTCAATCTAATTTGTAACAATTTTGCATTTGCCCATGCTAAAACAAACCAAGATCGACAATTGCTATTGTACTTTTAACGTTCATACGTTTTTTAGCAAAACATACCCATCAGCATTGATGAATGTACCGTGACACGTGTTGGCGTCTTTAGTAATTGCTTGAAACCACTGATCTAAAATTACTTGATGTTCGTTTTCCTGTAGAAAGTCAGTGATGGGCTAATTCAATATACTTCATAAATTAAAATAGCACAACAAAAACTACCTAAACTTCACGAAACAGTGCAGGAAAAAGATATCTGAAAATTTCACACAATAAAAGCATTTGCAGCAAATTAAAATTTTTCCTGGCTAGGAAAATTGTTAATGAAGTCAGAGACAGTTTGCCCCCAGCTCAAAACTATTATCAAATAATCAAATTAAGAATTTAGTTAAATACAAAAAGCATTTTCCATGCTTTTCCAGAAATGCACTAATAAAATCAAAGAATAAAACTAAAATCAATGGGAAGGTTGTTATTATTTACAGTATCGACTGCGTGGTTAAGCCAAGAGCTTAGCATGGAGGAGGCTCACGGTTCGAACCCACCGCGCCCTGGAAATACTGCTCCCGATTTGTTTTTGGGTTACAACCTGAAAATTACTGAGTCTTTACATGTTTTCCGAG
>RDPX01000078.1:424027-435801 GCA_003991215.1 Morbakka virulenta | reverse complement strand
AAAAACAAGGAAGCGATTCATAAAATCACATGTATGGTCCGCTCTGGTATACGGTGTAGAAAGTTGGACCATATCTGAAACAATGAAGAGAAGACTTGAAGCAACAGAAATGTGGTTTTGGCGAAGAATGATGAAAATCCCAGGGACTGACTTAAAATCTAAAGATGAAGTCTTGAGGGTGGTTGGCGAGAAGAGATGCCTGATGAACAAATCAGGGGAAGACAACTTCGATTTTTCGGTCACATGATGAGAAGAGAAGGGCTGGAAAATGTGATATCAACCGGTATGATAAATGGAAGCAAAGCAAGAGGAAGACCAAGTGAGAAGTACACATATGGATTGATGAGGGCAACAAGGAAAGCAAGCATACTTGAACTACTACAGGCAACACAAGAGTAGAAGAACTTGGTCGACAACGTCCTGGAGGATACGTCACTTAGGTAAGGTAAGGTACAGGTTAGGAAACAATTTTCTTTTCGAGAAACGACTAAGCTTAATAATATATATATATGTGTATATATATAGGGTTATCAGCTTAGAGCGGGGTAGAGTGAACCATTTACAGGCCCTTTCGGAATCACAAAATTCCGAAAGATTCTGTACATGGGTCACTCCACAACTCCTTGCTTTACCCAGATTCACAGATAAGCCCTAAAATATCCTGCCACTTTTTTCTGTCCTGTGCCAGTTCTTTCAGATTTTTGAAATCATCAATACAATTCAAACTTATAATGTTTAATAACTCGGGATCCACATTGTTAGCATTTATAATATCATCTTCTAAAATGGCTGGCAGTGTAGTTCGTGGTCTTCCTCTAAACTTCTTTCTTCCGTCACAATTTTCAAAATAAAATCTCATGCTTAGTTGTGCAGGTGTATTATCACTTAAACGTAAAATATGTTCCATGGTCTTCCATCTTGCTCTCTTTATTCCTATGCTCAAAGGCTTTCCATTATTCATTTCATAAAAATTTTCATTTGTTACACGATGTCTCCAGTTGTGTTTCCATATTTTCCTTAACTGCTTTCGGTGAAATGCATCCATTGAGTTCTCTTCCTTTTTAGTCATGCCCCATGTGCCAGAATTATAACTTAAAGCAGGTTTGACAAGTGTATTGTATAATTTTAAACGTTTTTTAATATATTTATTTTTCCATTTCTTATCCAAATTGTATCCATTTTATTTAATGCTGCAGTAGCCAAAGACTTTCTTCTAATCATATCCTTAGTATCACCTAGTTTCTTTCTTAGTTTTTTTATCCTCTCCACTTTTCTGTAGTCTTATCCCCTCGCTCTATTATAGTTTGTTCTTATAATTGAAGCTTAATAATCCAAGCTTTAATTGAAACTGATACTTGTTTTAACGTATAACTCGGATTAAATTTAAGATTGGGCTATTTTAAGCGAAATACTGTAATGCGACTGAGCACCAAAAAACAGGAAAATTTTTATCAATTCAAGAAATAAGCAATGTTCTTGTCCGCTATTCTTAATTAACAAATGCTAGGGGTACAAAAGGTTTGCGGAATATTTTATATCAAATTATCTAAACATTATGTACTTTGATACTGTAATGATGACCGTTTTAGCCAATAGTCAAGGTTTGAAAAAGATAGGTTTTAATTATTCCCAATTTTGGGGGGGTTTTACGTCATTTTTCCCAGGAACTGGAGCTCAGATAATGCCCTTCATAGGGACATAGGGACTTGGATTTGGCAATGAGGATTTTTCTGGCCGGATGCCCTTCCTGACGCCAACCAATGGCTTTATATTTTTGCGAAGTTCCATAGTGGCCAGTCGGGGAATCGCACCCGGAAACTCCTGGTTACGGTGCAGTTGGACTAACCATTAAGCCACGGCTTCTTAGTTTTAATTGTTCCCAATATATAGTTAATAAACTTATTTTTATATTATCTCACACCAACAATAGATATGACACAAGAGATGATTTTACTGTGGTCTTACAACCATTTCTAAAAGGGACGACGATTCCCCGTTTACCAGATGGTAAAGCAGATCGAAGTTACTTTGCTCCTGACTGTTTTCATTTTTCAAGCAAAGCGCATGCTTGTGCGGCCCTTGCTTTGTGGAACAATATGTTGGAACCAGTTGGTACGAAACGAACAATGTGAGTTGCTTTCGTTGCAAATGGTTGGGTTATAACGTATTATGACTTTTATTTTATGCATTTAAAAATAGATAGTACACGCTGGGCTCTCGTCCTTGTGGAAGAGGTTGCTTAAAAGATTAGATTCTATGCCACGAAATTTCAAACACTTTAACAACAAACAGTAGCAACGGTCAAACTTTATAGACCACAGCATTCGCTAGGACCTCCGGAGATGCTGTCTGAGTAAACGACGATGACCACGACGAAGAAATTTTATGGACGATATCATGCCTAACATATCTATATCTTGACGACTTAGGTCAGACAACCTCACTTCTCCGCTTCTTCTTTTTTTGTTTTTTTTTTATCTTCTTCTCATGTTTTTCCTTCTGGATTGGTATGAAATAGTTGGTTAAGTGGAGTAGCAACCCACAAAGGTTGGTAACATGACATAGCGAACCATGTGAGAATCACCTGATGGCAAGGATGAGTGTAATTGTGTTTCCCATCTTTTTCTCATACTCTGTTGATACCGTTGCTGATTGCTACTTTTCTGTAACATTTTCTATAGATCTTTTTTCTTTCGCCTATGACCTCATGATCTGACGTGGTGGTGGCATTTGGACAATGCTGCTGGGGAGCCAAAAAGTTATCTCGACGTTAATTCCCCGAAATAACTGATACGGTCATCAACTGATGATCCACTATTTTAATTCACCGTCTGGTCAACTATTTCATCTTTTCACTACTTTTTTACGTTTTTGTACACTCTAATTCCCTATTCCTCAATTTATTTTTGTTCTTGTCAATGTTTTGTCCATGTCCTGTTTATGTCAGTGCCTCATTGTTTTTGTTTAATTTTGCCGTCTAATATATATATATATATAAGATGTTATATCCTTCCATGCCGGGTTACCGTAGAGTGCTCAACAAGTATAACTTTGGAGCGAATTATAAAGCTTTCGATTCGGTTATCCGTATTAAAGTGCTCAATACATAAATGCAGAGCGTAATATAAGATCTTATATTACGCTCTGCATTTATGTATTGAGCACTTTAATACGGATAACCGAATCGAAAGCTTTATATATATATATATATATATATATATAGTATGAGTATATCACAAAGTATTTTGAGAAATAAGGCTATTTTATAGAGGAATTAGCAACCAAAAATTTCATAGTGAAAAAAGGAATGACAAAGTCAACAAATAAAATATACAGACCGGAGAATTGGAGCCTAATAGTGATTGCTCAGAATTCTAGTGTGTTCAGCTATTCATCGATTTGTTTACATAATTATTTACATATTTGTCTATCTATTTATTTATATATTTACTTATATATCTATTTATATATTAATATATTTATTTACAAATTTATTATATCTTTATTATTGATACAGAAATATTTCTCAGATTTCCCATTTTTGCCTTGTCATTTTCCTTGGTTAAACATAAAGGACTTCTTCTTTTACTTCAACTATGGGGTTTACGTAATCTAGAAATTTTAAAAGGACCTTTATTTCATAATAACTTTCGCTAAAGCCCTTAATTTTTAAGGTACTCCATGCATATCTTTGGAAAATCACATAAAACAAGCCTTAGTTTTATAGACTCTAAAAGAAATTACGAAATTGAAGAGATTTTGAGAACTAACACCACTAAACAAGAATAAATAAAAGTTCATAGGAGAAAACCTTGCAAAATATACTGTAAGGATTAACAAATGAGAGACACATACACACACAGAGAGAAAGACACAGCGAGAGACGGAAGAAACAAAGAAAGACAAAAGAACTGACAGACTAATAGAAAGGAAAACAGACAGACAGACAGACATNTATAAAGCTTTCGATTCGGTTATCCGTATTAAAGTGCTCAATACATAAATGCAGAGCGTAATATAAGATCTTATATTACGCTCTGCATTTATGTATTGAGCACTTTAATACGGATAACCGAATCGAAAGCTTTATATATATATATATATATATATATATAGTATGAGTATATCACAAAGTATTTTGAGAAATAAGGCTATTTTATAGAGGAATTAGCAACCAAAAATATCATAGTGAAAAAAGGAATGACAAAGTCAACAAATAAAATATACAGACCGGAGAATTGAAGCCTAATAGTGATTGCTCAGAATTCTAGTGTGTTCAGCTATTCATCGATTTGTTTACATAATTATTTACATATTTGTCTATCTATTTATTTATATATTTACTTATACATCTATTTATATATTAATATATTTATTTACAAATTTATTATATCTTTATTATTGATACAGAAATATTTCTCAGATTTCCCATTTTTGCCTTGTCATTTTCCTTGGTTAAACATAAAGGACTTCTTCTTTTACTTCAACTATGGGGTTTACGTAATCTAGAAATTTTAAAAGGACCTTTATTTCATAATAACTTTCGCTAAAGCCCTTAATTTTTAAGGTACTCCATGCATATCTTTGGAAAATCACATAAAACAAGCCTTAGTTTTATAGACTCTAAAGAAATTACGAAATTGAAGAGATTTTGAGAACTAACACCACTAAACAAGAATAAATAAAAGTTCATAGGAGAAAACCTTGCAAAATATACTGTAAGGATTAACAAATGAGAGACACATACACACACAGAGAGAAAGACACAGCGAGAGACGGAAGAAACAAAGAAAGACAAAAGAACTGACAGACTAATAGAAAGGAAAACAGACAGACAGACAGACATACATAGACACAGAAAGCCGGAGAGAGACAAAGATATACAGAAAGAGAGACAGAAAGAGAGACAAAGAGGGACAGAGAGACAGAAAGAGGGACAGAAAGAGAGACAGAAAGAGAGACAGAGGGAGACAGAGAGGGACAGAGAGAGACAGGGAGAGACAGGGAGAGACAGGGAGAGTCAGTGTAGGACATAGAGAGGCAGAAACAGACACACACAGAGACACACAGATAGAGAGTGTGTATGTGTATTTTTGTGTGTTTGTGTATCAATGGCGAACGAGATCGTTGGAGATAGTAAGTTATTAAGTAGCGTTGACTTCAATTGGTTGTAAAGTCAGTTTGGGACTTCTTTGTCTTCAATTCAACATAGGTTTATTTATCTGTGGGAATTGTTCTTGCCTGAATTCCACCGTTTTACAGTACCAGATTACAGTCTGAAGAGTACCAACAAAAAAATCGACTTAAACAAAGTGTTGAGAGATTGAATCATCTGTTGTTTGGTGTTTGGAGTTTGGTGGCAAATTGTGAAGTCCTCAAAGCCTCTAATTTGCGAAGCATCCCGTTACTCACAACTACATAAGAAAAGAGTACACGAACAGGGGATTCAATACATTATGTGTATCTTGTGTATGATGTACAGTCTTAGATTTATTTCTGAGAACCCTGGGTGTATTAAATTTCGTCTTTGCTCCCAGGGACAGAACTCGAAAACCCTCCACTTTAAAACAGACAGAATTTATTTTACGTACGTCTACGTATATTTTGCTTTTTTATCGTTCACACTCGGATTTTGACCCATCGAGCGTTCATAAACCCTTGGTTGTCAACCGTTGTTTAACTGATTCTGTATAAATGATGTAAAGATGACGGTAACAACGTAAAATAAAAGTAATTAAGATACTGGGTCATTTGGCAAAGGATAACCTCGAGTAGGAGTGGTGCTTATTCCAGCATTGATGTAAATTTTATGCAGAAAAGAGAAAAATATGTGTTCACCCAACTGGATTCGAACCACTGCTCATGGCTATCATGCCTAAATGCTCTACTCATCATCATCATCATCTTGCGGCCTCTGCCGAGATAGAATTCACTACATCTTTCCAGTATACCCTATCGGTCATAGCTGTTAGAAGGTCTTCCTTGTACGATGTCTGGGAAGGTGAGCTTCCGAGACCACTTGAGTGATGATGGGTGTCTCCACAAGAGGAACGACGACACAAGTTCATCTGAGGCACGTCCACAGTGTCCAGCAAACTGGACGCGTCTTCTTTGGACTAGGGTTGATATCCTACGTATGTCACCGTTTATCATTTCAAGAGCTGAATGTTTTTCCCATGAAAGATTAAATACTCGTCTGAGGAGACGGGTATAGCATCCATCTAGGCGGCGGTGTTGTTTAGCAGAAATAGTCCATGTTTCAGATCCGTAGACTAAAATGGTTTCGATTATTACCTTACCTCCAGATCTTATCCATTTTGTTACATGCAGTCTATGCCATGGCCATTAGAATCTTTTTCATTAGTTTATTTTGTGTGATACTAGATACTTTTAGTCTTCAACACATTTGAGAATGTAAATTGAAAGAGTTTTAATTCTGATGTTGTTGCGAATGTTAGTTGGCATACACTCCGTTTTGTTTTCATTCAGATAGAACCCTGTACAGTTTGCTGCTGATTCAAGGGCAGAGAGCAGTGCCTGAATGTTAATAAGGTTGTCAGACAAAAGTACAATGTCATCAGCAAAATCTGGGCTGGTACATGAGTCCATTTTCTTTCATTGTGTCCACAAAAATCTGTATGATGTAATCGATTACAATGATGAAAAGGAATGGTGCAAGTATATCGCCTTGGAGAGTACCAGCGAAAATGTCAAGAGGCTCTGTTTCGTCATACCGTGTAAGAACAGTGGAGCGTGTGTTTGTATACAGGACTTTAATAGCGTCAATAATTTCTGTTGGAATCCCATAAAGCCCTAAGATTTCGAAACATTGTTTCGCGGTATTGTCATCATTGGCCATGGTAACAATAGACAATGAATGGAATCTATATCGGTAGACACATAACTTAACTTTTCTACAATTTCAAACCCTCCATATACGTTATATTATTTTGAAAATACCTTCCACATAACCAAAGCCCTTAAACAAAGAAGGGTCTTGATTAATAACAAGAAATTAATTTCTGATATAATCTTGTCCCAAGTAACGGACAGTTGCACAAACAATAAACTTAAAGGGAGCTTATCTCAATGTTTGTTTTAATTTTTCCCTGCAGGTGGTCTTTGAAAGAAGAATATGAATGTCCTAAGTCAGATTTCCCATATTTTTTCACCAAGAAAAACAGCAAAGAGTATTTAAACCCGTCAAGTTAATTAGCTGATTGGGAAAAATACCATGGTTGACTGTGGAAGGAATATAATTCGTAATACCAATATTTCAAATGAACAATATGAACAGCTATGAAGACAACAGGAGTGACCATATCTTCTACAGAAAGTAATCAGGTGCAGTCTCGATATATGTACTCCAGAGGAACTGCTTGCGATGCAAAATCTAATAATATAAGTAATTATTTGGAAGCATATAAGCACACTAACCTATTTGAAGCCGAACGGTTCTTTCAATTGGAAATTAACAGTTTGCGCTACTAACAGATTGCTGTTCTTTTCTGTTCTTTCCTTTTCTTCGGTTATTGCTTCCAGCTTTGTTTTATTTTTTTGCGATTTTTACCAATAAGATTTGTGTAACATAAAAAATCCACTATATTATTTTTAAGCTTTACATAATTATGGCACAGTTGTTTATTTGAAGGCACATGTCAGCGGCCAGAAAGTCTACCATTTCTCTATTCTATGACGTATTTGGATGACGTACTTGGATGACGTACTTGGATGACGTATTTGGATGACGTATTTGGGTGACATATTTATATTACACAAATTTTCTTTTAACTGATCTTTGATCTTTTAACTGTGTCAAAAATGTAAATTTAACAATTTTTCCCAGTTACTTATACCTACGACCCACTGATTCGTAAACCCCAGATATCGTGTCCTGATAACAAGTTCGTGATGGTATCAATTGTGGTAAGAAATCTTGGATACTTTTCAGAATACTCATAATAACGTCTAAAAAAAGTTGGTTTTTTAATAGAACAGAAGCTCTAACCTACACTCGAAAGATTGAAAAACCTTTTGAACTCCTAAAACATGTGAAACATTCAAATTTACTGATACAACCTTTTCTAGCCATGCGTCCAGAACTCGGCTCTGTGGATTTTAATGGTCTTATTTGTAATCATATAGTTGATTTTAAGTAAAAATTCTAATCTTGTTGCTGATTAAGGCTTTTTAAGAATTGCGGCTAATGTAATTAGTATAATTATAATAAAGAACTTAATTACTAACTGCAGCACTCCTGAGCTTTCAAATTGTCATAATGTTTATATACAGATTCCGTGTCAAGAATCGGTCCAAACAATAAAAACTCGCAATGTAGCTATACTGGGTCTTTCATTGATGAAACCCCTGGTAAACAGTGGGCCCATTTTTGTCTTTCACAGATATCCATCTATGAAAGACCCGAAAGAAAGAAACAGATCAAGAAAAAGTGTTACAGAAAGCACGCAAGATACCATAAAATGCAAGACATTACGGATCACCCCTCCAGGATCCTCCGTAGGTAGGTCCTTCCTTTTGGGTTGGTCATCAGCAAAGGCTCAAGCTTCCCGAGCCCCCTTTCCTTCCTGGTTGGGACCTATAGCCGAAGAGCCGACCAAAAAGAGACCAGAGCTCTACACTTGGTCTTAGCCAAAAGACCGAAAAGCTATGTAGCTATACTACAAAATCTTCATGTAGGCGAGATACATCAGGTTCTACCAGTACTTTCTGCTCCTGAGCATGGTAAAAGAACTAACATCTGATGTTCTCATTTCTCATTGAATATAGATACCAAATTCGCGTTTATATAGAAAAGGAACGAATGAACAAACACGTCACAAAGAGCTGACAAAGCAATCGTCATTGTGACGACTCTCGCCAAATCCGACTTAACAAGTATTATTATAGCTCAGAGTCAATTCAAAATATATCAGAGAGAAGTACCACCAAGAGCTCATACGTCACCATTCATTTAACTCAAACTGCTCATCACCCTGACAAACTGAAGAGTGATGAAATAAATCACAAACAATGTGAGCATGAACTCTCAGTTGATATAATGAAATGACTTCAAATACTGTTCTTCCGGACTTGGTCACGTGTTTGTCGACGCGAGAATAATGTTCAGAAAAATTATTACTTATGTATGTCACAAATTCGACATCCACCATGACAGCCAGGTTATCCTTAAGCGCTTCATCCAGAAGCAATAAACCAAACTGCCTTACTTTTTACTTGATTCACTTAGCTGTTATCAAAAGCATGGGTGGGACTGACAGGCCGGTGTTGACGTCATTTATTGGTCGCATATCTACCTTCCCGAGGGCAACTCTTTTCCACTCATAAACCAAATAATAGCTTTCGACCTTTTCCCGTTCAGATCTAAAAAACATTTAATAAATGTAAGAATAAATTACATTTGAATTTTCTACATTTCCAATGAAAACAAGTTTTTTTCAACATGTTCATAAATCAGATTTCAGTACCTCCGAACCAACAACAAAGTTGCTACACAAAGACATTTGATTATCAAGAATATTTTCTAATAAGAAGGACGTTTAAGGGAGTACTGTTGTGTATAGCATTTAATAAACTGTAAACGTCGTGCTTTAGGTCATGGGTTGAACCGTTTGCCACTTAAAAAGAGGTAACAAAATATTTGTATTTCAATGTAACAAAATGAGTAGTATTATCAATCTAGGCTAATTGTAAATAATCTATGTAAAGACAGGTTTTCAAGAGAGCCGGGTCTTACTGTTTTGTTAGATGTTCAAAATACAGGTTTTGTTTCAACTCTTTTAAAGTGACCTCTCTTGAAGTAGAGCTGCTTTTTGAAACAAATTTTAAGTAGGTTTCCAGGACACTAAACGAAACATTCAAAGCAACTGGGTTCAAATAGCTTAAGTAGAACAGATACACAATGAGAAGAGGCTAGCTAAAAAATTATTTAGGAGTCATGTGTGTATTGTAATTAAGATGTCAGATATTTTAAATTTGATTTCAGGGCATTCCAGAAATGTATATTAATTTTAAACAACCAGATGTTGTTTAAGACTTAACGAGGAAAAACATAGGAATCAAATTATGAATAAAATTAGAAAGCTTTGTTGAAAGCAATTTTTTTTGTGCTATTGTTGTTTTTACTTCTAAAGTAGCTGTAAATATTTTACCTTTAATTACTTGAAATATATTTGAATAACTTAGCTGTATTTTTCGACTGCACTATTTCCCCATGGAGGGGCTTTTGGTACCTAGACATACAGGGAGGTCAGTTTGATGGCTTTACAAGCTTCATAAAAAATGTCAGTCAATTTCACACAATAACTACACAAAATACTTCCTTGATCAATACTACAGCGATTTCAGATTTTTAAATCGTCTTTTTTATTAGACATATAGTGAATTATGCCTTTCCTTTCGCTTTGTACCATAAATTTAAAGAGATTAAAATTGAAAGTATTCTCCACAGTCAATACCACACAATGATTAATCCTCAGCTGAAAATCGTCTTTCCAAACCCTCCTATTTTATCATTCAGAAAAAAAAACCCTAAGGATATCTTGACAAAATACGATATTTCCTATTTTCCTCCAGCTCAATCTGATAAATCCTTAGCATGTCAGCACCCATCTTGCCATACATGTAAAGTCACTAGTGACACATAAAATCTACAACGGCATTACTGGGAGATTATGTTTTAAGCAAGGAGGGAATTGCTCTTCATCTAACTTGATTCACGCTGTTAAATGCACAAAACATACGCTGATTGATGCATGTAGAACACAGTAACAGTCGGTTACATCAGAGAATGAATTCTCACAGATCTGACATTAGAAATGGGAACATTACCTGTGAGCTCGTATGACACTTCAGCCTCACAAAGAAGACAGCCTTCACGTTGGAGAGGGTTGAACCGGACAAATACAGTTTGGACAAATGTCTTCGCCAACATGAGCACCACAGTCGATGTGAATTTTTTACTCCTAGTGTGGCACCCGAGGATCTTCTAATGAAAATATATTCCTGGGTATCTCCAGAATACGATACAACGTATTTTTTAAATTCTCTGCTTTTGTAAGCTGACGATGTAGAAAGACATCCTGGCCCTGTGGCTGACCCTGCCGCATCACATCCTATCTATAGATTAGACTGAAGAGGCGAGATGAAGAAGTTCGAATTTGGATTTCCGACCCAATGGCAGTGAAGTGTGCGATCTGCAAGAAAACGATCAGGAAAGAGCCGAACCTACGTGCTTCCTTCGAATGTGCAGCAAGTGGCTGTACAATCAAATGCCACTCCAAGTGCGCTGGTTTTACCGAAGGGCAGATCCGCCAGATGAGGAAAAGGGGCGTTATGAAGTCGCATTGCTCCGTACAACGGACGACTATTGCATGGGTAGACGAACCGAAAACCCGCAACCGGCATTCCGCAAGGGGAGCATATCGACCGCACATTTGTTATCGGAACTCTATGTTACTCGTATGGGAAAGCAATCAAGACTGGAGGAGAAACAGCCATCTTCATCTGCGACGCCGACGGATGCTTGGCCGTCTGGCATCAAATGGTGTCGTGCGGTGGCGTTCCAGTTACTACGTTAGAATCAACTCGATCGAGACAACGTTGGTGACCTCCTACTACCTCGATGAGGGATTGACAGATCGTTCGGTTGTTTGGGAAACGATTATGCTCATGTCCTCACAAGTGATCGACAGATTGGTCAGAAAGATTGCATGTACGAGATGCAAGCGCAACCTCCAATCAAACTTCCACCCTGT
>RDPX01000078.1:342245-401636 GCA_003991215.1 Morbakka virulenta | reverse complement strand
CCCTACACCGCTTTACACGCTCGTTAACGGCTTCTCTCCTCTCTTTGAGTTGCTTTTTATTCAGTCCAGAAGTTTTTTTGTAGTATCTCTTTTGTCGGTTCCTCTCCTTTTCCAAGAATTTTTCGCTCTCCAATTTCTTTCGCTCCCGATATTCTTTCTGTCACTGCGCATTTGTTTTCGCCGTTTCAACAACAATCTAAGAAAAAAAGGAGAGAGAAAGGTAATGCTGTTGTGGCCTCACTTACGTTTGCTAGACTATTTCCTATTTCAAAATATTCATGTCTAAACCATCAATGTTAACGGTGAAAGAAAATCACAAGGAGCTACTAAGAAAAACAACTCACAATGAGCAAGAGCTCTAACATGAAAATTGTAACATACGTTACATTTTGGGTTGCAACTAAAGTTGTATTTTTTAGCTGTCAAAAACAAAACGGATGAATTTCTTGTTTTCCAGAGATTCACAATTATAATGTTAAGGTTTGGACAAGAGAATTAACCACTTTTAACTTTTCACATGTAAATTTACTTAAAAAGAAGTAAACATAACGTATGTTACTCAATTTAAACTATATCTATCTTAAACCCTTTTTGGAATTGTCAGATTAGCTCACGTTATCTGGCTTTTAACTCACTTCAAAAAGCAATAGTTACAACCGATGATTACACAAAAAAATCTCACTGCTCGAAACATAATTACCAAAATATACATACACGGTCTCAAAAGCATGAAAGTTCCAGCAAAAGGGTTTTCAAACAAGGAAGTTGATAGTTCTTATCGATAAGATATAGTGCTAGTGAGTAATAATCAAGAAAAGAAAAGCAAAATAAACCTTATTGTTGTCTGTTTAAGAAATTCCAAATGACGAGGAAAAAAAAAACAAAATCATAAGAAACTTACCAATCCTAAACAAAGTCTTCTTTATGAACACAACACGTCTTCCTCCTTTCAATTCAACTGAGCAAGTATGGAAAAAGGCATCCGAACAAAGTCTGATATCAAAACATTCGAATTTCGAATGCACGACGTTCGAAAATGGAACGCTCGAATTTCCTGTAACGTATGTTACAAAACGTATGTTACATTTCGCCTTTTAATCCTCGTTTTTTTCAAGAACAGTAAAATCCGTCATTTCCATTGATGGTCCTATGAGAACCCTGTCCGATAGGGAAAATTTCTGAAATACAAATGGCGCTCTAAATTTCGTATACCAGCCAGAACAGGCATAACGTATGTTACGTGTTTTTTTTAATGAAACTGAAAAATGAATTTTCGTGTGATAATACTAGAATAATAGAAGAACATAGAAAAAAACCCCTGTTTTATAACATTGGCATGCATCTAAACTATCTTTTTATACAAATATAACTGGGTTATCGTGCTACAATAATATATTTTGAGGACCACTAAAGAGCGTAACGTAGGTTACTTCCGAATTCTGGACAAAATTTTAACACCAAAATAATAAAAGATAAAAAGAAATTTCAAAAAATAATGCTCTGGTGAGAAAGGGCAGATGTTAAGGTCCGATTTAGAAGCTGTACCTTCACCTGAAAAAGCCTTGAAAATAAATAATACACGTTCAAAGCAGAACATTTGCTCTCTGGAAACTCAATTTTGGCTCAATCAGCTATACTTGACGAGCCATAACTAAATAACTACTCAAGGAGTTTGAATGAAATTTTCCAAATATGTTCTAAATACCATAACGATTCAGAATATATAATGTTTTTCTCAATTTTTATCACATAAAAAAACATATTAGCCTGTCGAGGCCCTGGACACTAAATGTCCCACTAATTTGAGAATGGCTCAGCTAACGGGTGGTAGAAGGAAAGAGAAAACGAGGACGGCCGTGCAAACGCTGGTGTGACAACGTTTACCTTTAGTCACAGTTAGCTTTAGACCAACTTAACATTATAACGAAAGACCGGAAACAATGGAAAATACATTCACGTGTCAGTGCGCAATCTGGTATAACTGGAGACAGCGTCACAAGCTTCACCATTGGAATTTGCAACAAGTAGCCATTATTCCTCGTATTAACTGTATGTTCTCTTAACGAGAAGAATGCTTTATAATTTTCAAAAAGTTCACCGTTCAAACATTTTTTAACCAAGATGACAGCATGTCTCTTAAATTCGTTGCAAATAGGTGTTTGTTTTTAGCCAGTGACTTCAACTATTCTCCTATCTAGACGTAAAAGTCTAGACAGCTGCGTGTTAGTAAGATTTAAGTTTGTCGTGCATCTGTATAATAGAACAGGTAGGAGAATACCTTTGTAAACTTTCAGGAGAAAATCACGAGATAAGCAACACTAGAGTGACGTAAGCGATCGCAATCTTTTTTGTGTCTTCTTGTAGATCGATTGGAAGTTCGTTGTAAATGATAAAAGTTTGGTCTAGTGGTGTTCTCAGGTACTTATTTTCTTTTTTAGATCCAATTTTTGTAGATCTGTAGTTGAGGTCAAGGGAGTCACAATATCGGCTCAACCTCTTCCCTGTTCCGAAAATGATGGGCTCTGTCTTTCCCGGCTTTAAGTCTATGACAAGTTCGTTTTTATCAAAATAGTTGGCTACATTTTTCAGGTCAACATTTAAGTCTCTTTCAATTTCTTTGGGAGACTTTCTTGACGGATAGATACCGTATCATCCGCATACTTCATGACTTTAGAATGTTTCAGGCAGCATTCAAAATCACTAAATGAATGGGAAACATTAAGGGTCCCAGGAATGACCCCTGGGGAACTCTGCATACAATTGGGCGTGGTTCGGATCTTTGACCATCCAATTCACAGATTAAAGCCTTAGTTGAAAAATTGCTTGCTTAATGCTTTGAAACAGCGTTTGCTTAATGTGGTAAAAGCAATCTAGATTTCAGGAATGGTAAGGGTTGATGTTGTGTCATAAGAGTAGGTATTGGCTGTAAAAAATCATGGAAGAAAAGAGAAAGTACAGCCAAATTTTGTTTTTAAAGACCAGTCCAAAGTCATAAAGAAACATTGGCACTACAAATGGGAGGCTCTTGGTTCTGTAATCATTAGCCTTGAGCCAAACAAGACAAAATGTTTCTGCTGTACTTGAGTAAATGGAAGCTACCTGTTGATTACGTCAGTAGCTTGCCGAGTGTTGAGTTAAAAAGTATGCATTTGACCTTTAAGACAGTTTGGTGTACTGTATGGATTGATATGATTGGAAATTGAAAATTGGAAATTGAAATGCAATGATAATGTTCTTTCAACAGTACATAAAACATCAAACAGCAGAAATCTGACAAGTTTACATCACAGCTAAATGCTTGTAATCTGACAAGAAAAAAGTACAGAACTGATAAATGGAACTTGTTGTGTGTAGATGAAGAGGCCAACTTCAACAGTAACATGAAACTGATTTAGAAAATTACAAAAATCATATCACAGTGGACACCAAGATATGGTTTTTAACATCAAAGACAGTTTGACCAATGAACTCCTACAAGATCTTGAAGAAATCAATGCAGAATGGAGCACCTACTTCAGCAACCTGCTAAACCATACTAGTGAACAACAAGAAGATAAAGAACATCCAGTTTATTTGTATGGAAAAGACTCATCTGTATCTGTTCCCCCAACAGATACATTTGAAGTGAAGAATGTGACTGAAAGAACTAAAAATGGAAAGTCACCTGGCTATGACATCATTCCCAATGAGAGCTATAAGGCTGGTGGCTCTACAATGGTTACCAAACTCACACCTTACAACTAAGCCTACTCATCAGGAACAATACCACCAGGATGGGGCAAATGTATAGTATGCCTCATCCACAAACCTAAGGGTGACCAATTTCAATGTGAGAATAATAGAGGAATCTTCCTACTCAACTTAACCATATTACAAAACTATATGAGCCTGTTCTGGAAAAACATCTATGAGAATATGTTTAACACCTCAATGTTAGATCAAGTCCTACAGAAAAACACTATGCTGGCAAGGGCAGTTGAAAGAAAACCACCAGAATCCATTGTACAGACAGCACTTGACCTTAAAATACCTCGTCTCAAACACCCATTTGGAAGATCTTGCAAACAATGGTAAGATTGTGCAAATGAATATCTTCTATGCTGCAGAATACCCCTTGTTGCTGTACTACATCTTACATGGAGGCAGCTGATCAATATGTCTAACTGAAAGACATCAACCTAGCTGGAGTAGGGTGAGAAAAGTGTGAAATTTACATGAGCAATATGACGTATTGGCCTCATTGGCCTCATTGGCTATTATAGCTTGGAGGTATTGTGTTATTCCCAGCTAACAAGTTCTAAGTGGGGTGCAGAACCCACAACAGTAAGGGTATCTGTCCTTTTTTGAGCTGGAGAATATGTCTGCTGTACTTGGTTGCAGTTTGCCCAAGCAAAGAAACTCAATCCAGCACTAAACAAAGCATGCCATTTTGCTGCAGGATGCATAAAATCCACTCCCAACAACAGTATCTATGCTCTAGTTGGAATTGCCCCACCAGACATCCACCACAGTGTGGAGAGCATGGACCAGTGCCAGAGACAGGAGACTGATATCAGGCATACCCTGTTCCAACACAAACAGCCTAGAAAGCACCTTTCATCTCCCAATAGTTTTCTAGATTCTGAAACCCCTCTTGATGTGCCCAAATCAGTGAAACAAGAAAAGATGTGGTATGAGTGTCGGGATGCCCATGGTGACAAGGGTCAAACCTGGCAGTTGAGAGGAATTGAACCCACAGAAACTATAGGATCTGATAGCAGTGCGACTTGGCTTACATGGAGAGCACTGAACTGCCTACAAGTGGGCCATGGCAGGTGCAGGGCATCCAGTAACTCTTGAGGTTTCACAACTTCAGACCTCTGCATCTGCAGCCAAATGCAGACTATGCAATACCTATTTAGCTGGCCAACTGTCCAAAACTGCCAACCAGAAGGCCCCCAGGAGCCAACACCAGCTGCTATCTACACTGGCAAACATTGGTCAAACCAACTGTGATTGTCAAGGACACGACAAATAAGATTGTGTTATTCCACCAATACAATATATTACATCATTAATGCCCCACAATTATGGTCAAATTCAGTCAGTATGGTCCTCTTTTTGCTTGTGGCAGGCTTCATGGCATAGCAGAGTCTTGTGAGCGACAACAACAACATCATCATGGATGCAAACAAATCATGCAAGTTATGTTGCTAAGATGCTTTTATTCCTAGTGTTTTTCTCTATTTACACCAAAACCATACTTGGTCATTATGACACATATATTGGCTTTCCTCAGTTATATATATATATGCATATGATCAACAATTAAAAAAACTAATCATCCAATAAACTATCATCAGGCCACATATAAAACTCTTCATCAACAGTTCTGATGTCATCCTAAATACCTATCACTTGGAGTTCAAAACATGTTGAGGTGTTTGAATTTCACCACATGTGCAGTTTGGATTATTGCAAAGACCAATTTGATGCAAGAAACTCACATATTGACCATATCCAGAGCAAATTTGATTCAGTTGATTTTCCAGTTGATTAACCAGTACACTCAATTGGATGCCTTATGATTGCCTTATAACAAAACAACTAATGGTTTTCCAAAGAAAAGGTATTTTCTACTTTAAATCTTAATAGTGTCTATCATCAAACCCAATAAAGGAATCTACTAAGACATATATTTCATTTCAGGAAAATAGCAGACTAAAACAGTACTGTCAAATACCACTTGTTATTACAAATGGTGTTGCTGTTTTCAAAAAACAGAATGGCAAATGTGAAGAACACCTTCAAAGGACATTCCTGTTCCTTTACAATATAACTATGGAAGGTGATCAAGCTAGACATGTAAAAATTACTAAAAGTCCATTTAAATCATTAATCATTAAGAAGCTAATGCTAAATGAATCAACCACTACCTAGTGTACCACTTCCATCAATATTTTGAGGTACCTAGTTGATAGTGAAAGTGTAAAGTCAAACCCAGTAAGCCATTGACCCCTGCAGAAACTTTTACTATCTATAAATCTTCCTTCTCTACATAGATCACTCAGAAAGTTCAGACATCATACTAGGTGTATTTCAAATGTCTCTGACAAAAGCAAGCCCTAAACAGATATGAATTTCATGCTGCGACTGTACAGCACTGAGGCTCATCCTGTAGGTGGCAGATGCCAGGTGCTGTGGAACAATGCATTCTAAGATAGGTCACTGCAACAGAAAATCTCTGGTCCTTCAAGCATGAGAGCCAGGCAGAAGACCAAATACCCTTTCCAGAGAACTTAATCAGTAAGAGAAACAACCAACATCATTATCCAAGAAGACCAAGGAGGAGTGGGGATAATCAACACTGGAATCATGGTGATAATGGGTCAAAATCTACAAGAAGGCCAACACCAGATGAGTCCTCTTGGAAGCCCCAAAACAAACTTTACCATCAGACATTGGAATGTGAGAACTATACACTAAGGTGGAACAGCAGCACAGTGCACAAGACAAATGGAGGGATGCCAACTGGACATCTTGTAGATGCTTCACCGTATATCAGTTCCTGATATACAGTGAAGCTAAAGAACTGCACGATGGTGGTATTGCTATTGTGGTCAGCCAGGAACTGAAGAGGAAGATTTTTAAGACCTAGTGGCAGCAACATATGTTCAAAAAGAAAGTTCTAGAGAATGCTGGGGGAGAGAAGGTCAGTGAGCAGGCAGGATTGAGAAGAAACTGGATTGACCAAGTGCTGAGGAAAGACAGAAATGATAACTGCAGTGTGGCTCTCAGGTGAACACCTAAAGGACAAAGGAAAAGTGGTTGTCAAAAACCAACTTGGTGACAAACAGTGAAAGTGGAATACAATGGTGCAAAATGGAATAGATTGAACTTAAAATGCCATGCAGCTGCAAACCAGCACCAAGAGAGGAGTGATGTCAGGATCTTGTGTGATTCCCAGTACATAAAGATTTAAGGTAAGGTAAGGTGGATACAAAGCATTTCTTTTGGATAAAACTGGTTTGGCAGCCTTTACTTTGGTCAAATCTCAACTTGAAAGTCCCACAACGCAGGTAATGAAAGGTTGGAAATTTTTTTATTAAAAACCATTTTCAGGTAAGTGTGATGTTTCTGTTGTGCTTTTGTTTGCTGTTTTAAATCTGGGTAGTTTTCCTTTTGCTTTTATTTCATAAACTTAACTGGAAAGTGAATTGTACTTTACCCTACTGGAGAAGGGAACTACTGTTATAATATTGGCTGTTTGAAAGAAGTCTCATCGTCTGACTAATTGCCATTTCATATTAATCAGTGGTTAGAATTTCATAGCTTTTTACATTGACAGCCAAAAATGAATAAAAGGAAAAAACAGTAAGATAAAGGAATGGAGAGTGGAGCTGGCCTCTTTCAGTCATGCTATACAGTACAGACCTTGTCAAGCCTAACATAGCTTGTGAAACTTTGACTTCAGCCATCCACTGTTTTACAGTATCATAATCGTTGTCTGATATCCACAATAGATCATGCCACACAAAAGTCCTATATTAGTGAAAACAAATCTTTCACAAAATTTTCGTTTATAAAACCTGTGTCAGTTCCTGTTCTAGAAATATACGGCTTCCATTCACGTCATGTATTGGATGTCTTTTATTTCAACATTTTCAACGTGCATTTTGGAAATATTTTCGGCTTTTGTAACTAAGGTTATACTTTGCAATTCATTGAAAATAAAATTTTAGCTGTGTTAAAACAGTAAGGAATATTATTCAAAGTTTACAGAAACACTGGGTAAAGGGGGGTTTGCAAAAATTCACTGGTAACGACAAGAAAATTTCGAATTGGGCTTGTCTGTTTGGGTTATGAAATCATCGACTGAATAAGAAATTAGCCAACTATATGTCGCGGCTGAAACTACACTGTACAGTTAAATGCAAAAAGAATAATAAATAAATCACCTGTCGAACATGCCATATATTGCTGAAGTGCCTATCTTTATTTTTCGATCCTCTGGGGCATCCTTGCACTGGACAGCAGTAAACAGTCTTGTACTTCGTTGAGTTTATACCCTTCTCATATCTTTGAATATTTCCTTTGCGGTGTGCTTTAACTAAATGAAGTTCAAGTGCCGAGCTATTTGAAATAACTTTCTCACATAGCGTACATATACATTTTCCATTCTCTTCTTTTTCTAACTCGTCGATCGATGGGCACACTGTCTTTACAACGCAAGTCGTGTTGTTGCCACCAATGACCGATACCCCTGAAGTTTCCATTAAAAGTATTTAGGCCTAATGATAACTTCATATTAAATCACTTTCAATTGACTTTGCTTCATAGTCTACTCTTGCGATAACAGCAACATAAAGGCCCCTCTTTTGGAAAGCTCTTGATTCTGTTCCTTCTACCAAGAAAATGACGCACAAGAAAAACCAATAGGAATAGTGCAAAACTGATGACAGGTCCAACTGTCCTAAGAGAAAAACATTTCCACCATTTTATAAGTTGTTTAAATAGTTAAGAAAAAAAGAATACCATGAATGTTTAGCTGCTATTCGCTGCTTATTACCAAATCACAAAGACAAACGGATTATTGTAGGGTTTTGCAGAATGTAGCGGCTTTCATGTTTACACAGAGAAAAAGCCTATCCTTTTAAAAAAGCCTCTCTTTCAGAATTATTTAAGACCCCCCTTTACCCACGATGGGGCCAACTCCGTATCGGAGTTATCGATGGAGGGGTTTGCTTGGTTAGTAGCCAACCTGTTGGCCCTACTGGGTGGTGTACGCCATACCAGTTAGGGTCCAGGTAGCTCCACTGTCTTTAACTCTTTGCCAGCCCTAAGCCTTGCTAAAGGAGGAGGGTTAGCGTCAGGAAGTGCATCCGGCCATTAAACATGGTGCCAAAGTATTTATAAAATGTCCAAATTTGAAGATCAACCTCATGCTAGGGCGTCCCCCGTAGGCGACGCGCATTTCTTTCGCCGGAGTGAGAAGTCAGCAACGGCTACTGCAGAAGAAGCAGTGTCTGCGGCAAAAGAAGCCAGCTGCTAGGTTGAAGGTAACGAAGTGGAGAATTAGAACTTGGAACGTTGGTTCTATGACTGGCAGAGGGATGGAAGTGGTGGAAGCAATGTCTAGGCGTAGAATTGGTCTCACGTGTATCCAAGAGACGAGGTGGAAAGGCAATAGAGCCCAAGAGATAGGTTGTGGCTATAAGTTTTTCTACAGTGGTGGTGACGAAAATAGGAATGGAGTTGGTATAACAGTTTCTAAAGATCAGTTAAACATCATCATAGATATTGGTCGCGTCAGTGACNTAGAATTGGTCTCACGTGTATCCAAGAGACGAGGTGGAAAGGCAATAGAGCCCAAGAGATAGGTTGTGGCTATAAGTTTTTCTACAGTGGTGGTGACGAAAATAGGAATGGAGTTGGTATAACAGTTTCTAAAGATCAGTTAAACATCATCATAGATATTGGTCGCGTCAGTGACAGAATTATGTGAATGACTGTGGTTAAACCAGAAAACGCCGTTGAGTACAGCATTGTCTCTGCCTATGCCCCTCAGGTAGGGTGCAGTGATGAGGCGAAAGAAGAGTTCTTTGAGAAGCTCTCTGAGGTCACTGTCCGACTGAAACTGCACAGCGATTATTGGGACGGATATGAACAGTCGTGTGGGTACCAGAAGTCAAAGGTGTGTTGCCCATGGTGGGCATGGGTTTGGTACCAGAAATGAGGAAGGTGAATGATTGATCCAGCTCGCGATATCTAACAGCCAGAAAATTGTTAACACCTGGTTCGTTAAACCAGTTAACCAGCTCGTCACGTATGCTAGTGGAGGCAACAAATCGCAAATTGATTTCTTCCTGGTGCAAGAGGATCAGTTTGTCAATGCTTTTGATTGCAAAGTACTCCCTGATGAAAGTTCAGTCCAACAACACAAATTGCTGGTGATGGACCTTTCTGTTAAAAGGCAGGCTAAACCTAAACCCAAAATCGCTGAGAAAAAGATTAGGTGGTGGAGACTAAAGGAGGAAGCTATCAGACTGACGTTTAAGAGAAAGATGCAGCAGTGTGCTTTTGAAGATATGACATGGGAGGATTTTTCTGTTGCCGTTAAGAAATATGGTGAACAAGTGTGTGGCGGTGGTAAATACATAAACCTTGATACTTGGTGGTGGGAGGAAGACATCAAAAGGGTTTTAAAGGAGAAAAAGAGATATTTCAAGAGATGGAAAAAGACCAACAATAAAACAGATAAAGACTTGTACCGACAAACTAAGAAGGAAGCCATGTGAGTGATGGCTGAAGCTAAGGGTAAAGCCACACAAGACATTTATGACAAGCTTGCTACCAGAGAAGATGAGAAATCTGTTTTATGAATTGGTAAATCTAGAGACCAAAAGTGTAAAGATAATATTGAGGGCTACTTTATGAAGAACAAAGATGGTGACACCGAAACTACGGCTAAGGGCAACATCAGTGTGTGGTATGATCACTTTAATAATCTACTAAACGAACAAAGGCCTTATGAAGAACAGAACAGCGAAATGCCAGTCCATGGAGCGGTTAGTGAAAATTCAGAAAGAAGAGGTGAATAGAGCTCTGTCCAGGATGGGAAATGGTAGAAGCTGTGGTCCAGACGATATCACAATTAAAGCTATCAAAGCGTTGGGAGAAGCTGGTGTGGACTTCACGACAAGAGTTTTTAATGAGATTTTTTTGAGCAGAGGAAGATGCCTGAAGAATGGAGTATCAGTACTTTGGTACCCATTTTTAAAAACATAGGAGATCGTCGTGTGCGCAATAATTACAGAGGCATTAAACTCCTAAGCCATAGTTTCAAATTGTTTGAGAGAATCATAGACCATAGACTCAGAAACATCTGTTCAACATCAGATAATCAATTCGGTTTCAAGAGAGGGAGAAGTACGACTGATGCAATCTTTGCGCTCAGAATCATGATGGAAAAGTATCGCGAAGTTAGCAAACCAATTCACGCGAAATTCCCTGATCTTGGAAAGGCTTATGACACGGTCCCAAGAGTTTTGATAGAGCAATGTCTTTGGAAGAAGCTGGTCTCAGAGTTGTATGTCAAATGCATTATGAGCATGTATAGAAATAACAAGACCAAGGTTAAAACTAAACATAGGAGTACTCAGCCGTTCGAGGTATCTGTGGGTCTACATCAAGGATCGGCTCTAAGCCCTTTTCTTTTCACGATTATCCTTGACGTAATCAGTAGCCACCTTAATAGCAATGCCCCAAAAGAAATGCTCTTTGCTGATGATCTTGTAAGTTGTGCTGAATCTGCAGTGGAGGCACAATTGAGGCTGGAAGAGTGGAGGCAGACGCTCGAGACTGAGGGTCTTACAGTCAATGGTACTAAAACTGAGTCTTTTTCGACGGCAGCTGGAGGAAGTACTGAAGTCAGTTTAGTTGGTGCTGTTCTCCCCCAGATGGATACGTTTAAGTACCTGGGCTCTGTGATCAGTAAAGCTGCAACGTGTGAAGATGATGTGAAGAACAGAGTTCAAGTTGGCTGGAGAAATTGGCGCCAACTGTCGGGTGTAATTTACGATAAAAGATTGCCAAACTCAAAGTTAAGGTGTATGGGATAGTGGTAGGACCGACTATGATTTATGGTGATGAATGTTGGGCTGTCAAGAAAACTTAGACCTTTTGAGGGCGACAAAATGAGAATATTAAGAAGCGTTCAAGGCATTACTTGAAGAGACAGAATTAGAAATGATGTCATCAGGGCTCGAGTGAGTGTTAGGCCTATAGAGGCCATTTTCCAAAGCCGCAGAGTCAGATGGTATGATCACATCCTTAGAAGACCTGAGGCACATGTGACCCCTTAGGTTCTTGCTTTACGACTTCCTGGTAGACGTAATAGAGGGAGACCAAAGAAGACGTGGCAAAGTGTGATCGACAATGACATGAGGAAGAAAAATCTGCGGTTTGAAGACGCGATGAACAGAGGTGATTGGAAGAAAAGGACTCTTTTGGGATTGAGGCCTCTCAAGCCCTTCTCTCCTCATTAAGTGACCGAAAAATCGAAGTTGTCTTCCCCTGATATTGTTCATAAGGCATCTCTTCTCGCCAACCATCCTCAAGACTTTATCTTTAGATTTTTAGTCAGTCCTTGGGATTTTCATCACTCTTCGCCAAAACCACATTTCTGTTGCTTCAAGTCTTCTCTTCATTGCTTCAGATGTGGTCCAACTTTCTACACCGTATAGCAGAGCGGACCATACATGTGATTTTATGAGTCACTTCCTTGTTTTTATTGACAGCTTTCTGTTTGTGGGGATCGCTCTCATATTAATAAAACTTTGCTTGGCAATACTTATCCTCGTCCTGATCTCACCCATACATCTCGCATCACTTGTTATTGTACTTCTCAGATATTTGAATCCGTTTACTTGTTCGACCTGTTTGTTATTACATCTTAACATCACTCTTGGGTGTTGATTTTGTTTGGTAAAAAACATAACTTTCGTTTTTTCTGCGTTTATATTTAAGCCTTTCTCTTCATTGTCAGTTTGTACTTTGTTGAAAATTTCTTTTAACTGTCCTTCTGAATCTGCTGTTAGAACGGTGTCATTAGTATATCTCAAATTATTAACATTCTTAACACAGACTATTACTCCTTTCATTGACGTTATGCCTCTCATTATTATCATTATTATCTGCCTAACTCCTCCGTTGATATCTTTAGAGTTTGTACTTTTTCCTCTGATTTTGACGCAGGTTTTTCTGGGCGAAATAAAGGCTCTTTATCAATCTATAATCCTTACCACCGATGCCAATATTCTTCAATACTGCCATTAACTTTACATGACGAACGCGGTCAATGTCCTTTTCTTAGTCAATAAAGCAAACGTATAAGTCACGTTTATAGATCACCTTTTCTAACATCCTTTCGCTTAAAACTCTCAAAAGGAAGATTGCATTACTCTTTCCCTTTCCTTGAACGAATCCACACTGTTCTTCCGAGACTTCATAATGTATTTTGTTAAGTATACGTCTGAGAATAACTTCCAATATAATCTTGGTTACTTGACTCATTGTACTGAGTGTTCTATGCTTATTACACACAAACGTTCCTGGAATCTACGGTATGGCTATGAATATTGATGTAAACATTTGCTCTGGTATCTGGCCTGTGTGGTATATTTGGTTTAGCAAATTTGTTAGTCTTTTCACCATTGCATCAGCTGATGCTTTGATCATTTCTATTAATATACCATCGTCTCCCACTGATTTGCCTCTTTTCATACCATTTATCGCACTTTCAATTTTCCATTTTTTAAGTATTTCGGCACCTTCATCCTCGACGTCATCTTCAAGTTCATCTTCATGTCTATCATCGTTGAATAACTTAGCTATGTATTCACTCCATCTACATACTACCTCTTCACTATCCATCACGATTGTTCCATCTCTTCACTTTATAACACCATTGTTTCTGGATTTGCGTTTCTGGTTTAACTGTTTTATCTTCTCAAATCTTAAATGTTGGTTAGTCTTGATAAGATGTTCTTATTCAGCACATTGTTCGTCAAACCACTGCTGCATTCTTTTGCTACACTCTTGTTGAATCTCTCTGCTCTTTTTCCTGTACTCGATTTCGTTAACACCTTTCAATAGTTGCCTTTCTGCCATCTCATGTAGTATATCTGTAGTCATCCACGATTTCTTTTTATTGCCTTTGGCGAAACCTTCTTAGAGCTTTTGCTTAGAATAACTGACATGTCTTTTCACATAGCGTCTGGGCTATGGTCGCTGCTGTCTACTTCTAACACATCAAATCTGTTCCTAACCTCCACAGCATTTTTCTGTGTTACTTCCGCATTTCATTCCAGAAGATTTACTTCATATCTTACTTGGTTTTTAGGCTTGCTAATCTTCTTCAGCTTGAGAGTGATTGACGCGATGAGTGGTACACGGTCACTATTAACAACTGCACCTTGGTATGTGCGAACTTGAGTCACAGAGTTACTAAATCTTTTATTGATTGTGATGAAATCTGTTTGGCTCCTGGCGAGGTCACCTGGTGATTTCCACGTCCATAGACGCCGCTTCTGATGACAAAACCAAGTGTTTATCACTACCTGATTGTTCTCCAAACACCTTTCGGCGAGGTTTTCTTCTCCTTCACTTCTTTCTCCTAATCCATATGATCCTATGATATCTTCAAATCTTTCCGATCCTATTTTTGCGTTGATGTCCCCCATAACTATGTTCATCTCATGCGTTTTTCAGTGTTTCCTTACGTCGTCAAGGTCACTATAAAATTTGTTCAATTCCTCTTCATTCACCTCTGATGTTGGTGCATATGTTTGTATCAGGTTGGTGTTGATTGGGTGCTCTTGCAGCTTTACCATGAGTATACGATCTGATTTCGCATAATATCCTCTTAGGCACTTCCTGGCTTCTTCGGAAAGTAGAAAATCAACACCTCTTTCATGTTTATTTCCACCTGAATCAAATTTGTTCTATCGTACTTCACTTAATCACAGCCATTCCACCATACGTCGCATAATTCCATGCTATCAACTTTCAATCTGTTCACTTCTTGAGCTACATTGGCTAATTTACCTGCTTGGAACAGTGTTCTTATATTCCCAGTACCGACTCTTCACTACTTCCTTTCATGTGCAACAGACGCTTGATTACGGACAGGGTTCGCCTGTCGCCCACGAGGTTCCTGGCCGGACGCGACAGTTACATGAATGTTGCTCCCTCGAGCCTCGCTAGCTCAGAATCCACAAGGATTCCTACCCAGGGTACACCATGAGGAGGTGAGGTTGGCTTGGCCGCAGAGTAGGTCGTGGACAGGCTACTTAAGTTCACTTTTCGCTTTGCGGCTAGTCTACCCTGGCCCAACATATAGCTAAAACCAGGCACTCCACGCCCTTTACAATCCTGCCCAAGTCTACATTGATACGAATCGGGAGACTTAACCCAAGACAGCTGGGGGTTTTGGGCTGTGAGCCAACCACCGGCTCCAGGGCTATTTGTTTTCATTTTATTCCTATTGTCTAGGTAGCGCTGATAAAGATCACTAAAGATCACTAGATATAAAACAAGTATCAATTACACTTACGTTCCGAATTTATTAAAATAACGCTTGGAGTCTAAACGGGATCTGCTCCGAGCGGGGAAAAGAGAAACATAAAAATACAATATAACGCCCAATGAGAGGCGTGTGTGACATGCTACTCCGCATCTAGATAAGAGAGGAAGTAAGAAGGTAGACCTCTTATTTCTGACTATCTTACATCAAAATCAAGATGAAGTGGTGGAAAATAGCGAAAAGTGGAAAATAAAACAAATTGTGCAAGTTTTTTAAGAATTCGGAGCTTTCATCGAGAATCGGGAGATCGGGAGACTGATACTAAAATCGGGAGACTTCCGAAAGAATCGGGAGACTTGGCCCACATGCCAATGGAAAGCCAATGTTACATGTTAAGGCTAAACATGAGTTGGTCCAAGCCGATTTTGCCTGAAACAAATTCAGTAATGGTGCGATTCAAAACTCCATCTGAAATAGACTAGATACTGGGGTGCTTTAGACCATAACTCACCAATCAGGCACTCTCTGCAACTCAATTCAAAATCAAGTCATCTGCAATCAAGTCTGCTGCCATAGCATAGATGGACATATAATCTTTATGAAAATAAAGCAGTATTTAAGCAAGAACATGTTTCGCCAATGCAGGCCATTTTCTGGATTTTCAATGGCGGCGTCAACTCAACCCTCCCCCATTCCGACCCAACATGAGCACTCTAAACGTCGTAGAAGGGTAATGGCTGTAGATGAAGTCGATCCACCTTTTTAGTGCGTCGATATCCTATGAACATTTGTTTTACTCCAAAATCGAGTTACATTTTCATCCGCGTTGGACGCACGGAAAATATCCACAGAATCGAAAAGTTCAAAATCAAGGCTGTTAAGGGAATCCCAAGTATGTAATACCGTAATTATTCGATTAAGCGCAAGGTGCGCTTAAATAATTGTAAGGATTCAAAAGGGTGCGCTTATTCAGGGTGTGCGCGTATTTGAGGGAGTGCGCTTATTGGAAATCAGTCAACTTATAAAGCACTAAATCTAAAAAATATTTATCAGTACAAACAGTATGTAGCAAACTTACAAAGCACTGGATGTCTAAAATATCGTCGTCGACATTTATCAAGTTCAAAAGTGAAATTGACAAATACAAAGATATCAGTGACATATGAACATTGTGATTTACGCACATGATCTTAAAAACATAACAGAATATACTAAAATATATGTTTTTAGTGCTTTTATTCTTGACCTTCAATTTTTTACTAATGAAAAAAGGGTGCGGTTGTTGAAAAGGAAATCTGCCAAAGAGGGTGCATTTAATTGAGGGAGTGCACTTGTTAACTTTTTGGGGTTTTAGTGTGCACTTATTCGAGTAGAGTACGGTAAATCGAATATTTACGGTAGCCCAGAAAACCGAGGATTTCCATGTACTGACCAATCAGAATGAGAATGATGCAGAGCACATTATAGTTAAAAATGAAATAATTGAATATGTAAAAGAGTTTGTGTATCTTGGAACACTTATCTCCAATAATTATGATGACACGAGAAATATCCGCCGAAGGTTATGTATAGCAAAAAGTGCAATGGTCTCATTAACAAATATACGGAAAGACAAAAGTATTACTATTACTACAAAGAAAATACTGCTACACACATTAATTTTTAGCATAACCTGTTACGGCTCAGAATATTGGGTATTGAAAAATATAGACAAGAAGAAGATTGAAGCATTTGAATTATGGTGCTATCGTCGGCTAATTTGCATCAGTTGGACTGAAAAGAAAACTAATGAATGGGTACTAGAAAAGATGGATTTAAACGAGAGGCCACTTACTACTATAATTCGTAGAAAAATGACTTTTATTGGACACGTACTAGTGGTAACGTATGGCTACATCTCCACATTATGTCTCCTCAGCCAGTTTCCGAATTCCTTCTCACAGTTAAGGATGGTGTCAAAACCTCCCTCTAGTCTGGTTGTTGGGCACTAGAGGACGATGTGTTTTGCAGTTTCCTGGGTTCCACTGCAGTGGGGACAGTCTGCAGTGTCTTTCAGTCGCAATTTGTACATGTTTGCTGATGTTCTGCCATGGCCTGTCAGCAGTGGGTTTGAGGAGACCCATTGTTTTCTAGTGTTATTCTGGAAGCGTGGTAGTCTTTCAGCAGGATCTTTAAAAATTTCTCCTCCCGATAGTGTGTTCGCAAACCACCAGTCTCTCCATGCCTCTGTCATGTTGTAGCTCTCAATTTCTGACTGATAGAAAGCTCTTCTGGATTTTAATCTCATTGTTTTGGGGGCGTTGCTAACGATGTCTTTAAGAGAGGTGTTGTCTGTTGTTTTCTTCAATTTTATCATGAACTTTTGATTGTCACCTTCTCTTCTGATTCCTGGTGGTGCAATGTGACTTGTGAGTGTTGGGAGCCGCTGTATTGGCGTTGACTTTAGGCATCCTGTAATTATCCTCATGGATTCTCTAAGTATTACGTCTATCTTTTTTGCATGAGGACTTCTTGACCATACTGGGGCATAGTGCTCTCCAACACTATACCAGAGTGCTAGTGCGGACGTTCTAAGTACTTGTTGTGACGCTCCCCAAGAGGTGCTAGCCAATTTTTTAAGGAGACAGTTGCGTTTTGCTATTTTGTTTGCTGTTCCGTTCAGGTGTGGTTTGTATTTCAGTTGTCTGTCAAGAGTAACACCTAGGTACTTTGGGTTTGTGTCAGTTGGAAAGATTTTTCCGTCGACGTTGATTTTAAGGGTCTTTGTAGCTTGTCTGTTATCTAGATGGAATGTAGCAGATACTGATTTGTTGGTTTCATTTTTAAGTACCATTGGTCAGAATATTTTTTAATCTGTGTTGTTTCTTTGCTAAAAGATTTTTCAATTATATTCCAGATGTTTGATTGCTGGACCAATACCCAGTCATCCGCATAGCCAAGTTGGAGGGATTGGCTGACAGGCATGTCATTTATATATACATTGAATAGAGTTGATGCGATGACTGACCCCTGAGGAGCGCCATTTTTTATTTTCCTTGATTTGCTCTTGTCTCCTCCAAGTACGACGTAAAATTGTCTTGAGCTGGTCATAGTTAAGAGGAGTTTCAATACCTTTCTGCATGGTATTATTTTTGCCAGTTTTACCATAAGTCCCCCTGTCCACACAGTGTCGTAAGCTGCTGAGAGGTATGTGAAGACTGCACCTGTCTTTAACTTTTTTTCGAATCCAGATTCAATGAATGATGTCAGTGCCAGAACTTGTTCTGTAGTGCTTCTGTGTGGTCTGGAGCTTGCTTGTTGATGTGATATGTGATTGTCTATGTATGGGGTGATTCTTGTAAGAATAATCCTTTCCAGTAACTTTTTTTGGAACAAAGAAGTGATATTGGTCGATAGCTAGTTGGTTCTGTAGCTGGTTACCGAGGATGGCAACGATTATCGCATGTTTCCATTGTTGTGGATACGTGCCCTTTTCTATTATTCACACATGGTATTTGCTGATTTGGTCCGTGATGGGTAAGCGTATCTGGATATATACCATCCATGCGAGCTGCTTTTCTATTTTTTACATTCTTTAGGGCTCCTTTAATTTCCTCCTGGGTGACTGGGCTGGAGAGGAACGTACCAAGGGGAAAGGACATAACCAGTGATTTATTACTTGGAATGGTTTATGGCACGAGAGGGAGAGGAAGACCGAAAGTTAGATATAGCGACAACAGAGATTTCTGGTGGAAATAGTATAGTTCGGTTACACAGAATGGCGCAGGGATGGAGAGCCACAGTGGATAATTTAGAACCTCCTGTTACATGATGATGACCAATCAGAAACGCGGTTTTCAGTACATCCCCCCTTTGTATCAGATCGGGGATTCCCGGAACAGTGCATCTGAAAGAAAATGGCGGCTGTTGACCTGGATATTGGCACAAGCCTGTAATAACAGCGATGGGAGTTGCTTTACTTGACTCATTTGTACAATCAAGTTGATTTATTAATTACCATACTTTCCCGTTGAAATTATGCTGAAGGGCCCTTCAACGTATTTATACAAATACTTTGTGATTACTTGAAACCATGGAGGGTCAAAATAGGATACTAGCTTCAGCAGTGGGGCTTCTTTTACGATTTCTTTTTATTCAATACGCCAGATGGCATGATAAGAACGTGCATGTTAAATATACAGACATTGATTATGAAGTCTTCACTGATGCTGCAAATTTTGTTCATCAAGGAATGTCCCCATACGAAGAAGAAACATATAAATATACACCATTACTTGCCTGGATGCTTTTACCAAATATAACGCATACTAAATTGTTTGGAAAAGTTTTATTTAGTATCTTGGATGTTTTAACCGGCTATATGATGTGCTGTATGGTTGAATGTAAACCAAATGTGAATGTATACTGTAGGTATTTATGGAAAAACTGCAATTCGGTCATATTCATTGGTATTCTTTGGTTATGGAATCCATTTGTAATAACTATTTCGACACGGGGTAGCGCCGAAGCTGTTCAGTCATTCCTTGTAATTGGAACATTATACTTTTTGGAAAATAACAAGATTTTCTATGCTGGAGCATTTTATGGCTTATCAATACATTTCAAAATTTACCCCATTCTTTTTAGTCTTCCAATATTTCTTCATCTTTGGTTTAATCAAAGAAAACAGAGAAAAAACGGATTTTGGAACACTGTTATGAATAGTATTTTCTCCATTCTTTCAACAGGAGCATTATGGAAGTTCTTTGTCACTTCAATAATTGTTTTTATTGGTTTGACAGTGTTGATGTACTCAAGGTAAGGAAATGTTCAGCAACTTACGAAAGGTATATGTTTGACTTTTACTTAGCTGTATGCAAATCATGATTTGCATGCAGCTGAGGATTGTGAACGACATGAAACTCTGAGTACTGTAAACTTAAGAGTTTTTTTTACTCGTATATCTGATCATATATCATATATATCATATAAATCATATCTATCATATATATCATATATATCATATAAATCATATCTATCATATAAATCATATCTATCATATCTCATTTAAATCATATCTATCATATATCATATAAATCATATATATCATATAAATCATATATATCATATATATCATATATATCATGACTGAGGTATCCTGTTTAAGAATATGTTGATGATAATGATAATAATAATCTTCTTCTTCTTTGTCTTTTGGCTATATCCCATTAGGGGGTTGCCACAGTGGATCAGGCATCTTCAGCCAGTTCTGTTTGTCACATCAGCATCCCTCACACCAATGGGCTCCATGTATCTGTCAATCACATCCTTGCACCTTTTCCTTAGCCTCCCACTTCACCTCCCACTGGGGACTTCCTAACTCAGTACACACCTTCATAATCTGCTTTGGGCCTTGCTCTTTGCCTATACCAGCGAAGTCTTGACTCACACATCTTGTCTCGCAGTCTCCTGATATGGGATGTTTCTCGTATGTGGTCTGGTTGCATCACACCTAACAAAGACCTCATCATGAACATTACAGCCACTTTAGCTCTACTTCTTGTTGCAGGGTGGTATCAACAGTTTCCAGACCATATAATATTTAATAATATAATATAACCATATAATATGTAATATAACCTTTAATATATCAATAGAGCTCTTTCATGGTACATGATTATCATGTACCCCTCAAGGAGTCAACAGACTGTTGAATAGTTCATACACAGAATACAGATTCAGGAAAATGAGAATTGGGCATGAGACTTCTTACAGAAATGCAAAGCACTGCAAGCACATAGTGTCACACAAGTCACTTAAGTTCAGTTGTTGTATAATTTGAAATTCCAGTACATATAATAACATGAACTAAATAAATATTTTATATACAAATGTGAAGACTATAATATCAACACCAATCAGCTAAATTCAACAATGATGCCATTTAACTAAATATTACACAGGTGTATTGTATGTATGGGGATTTCTTGAGGAGAGAGAGAGCACTGCTTGTTCAAAAATTTGCTAAAAAACTCAGGGATGTTATTGTATTCTCATTTTGCAAGGCATACCTCAGAAAGAAGAAATTCTTGAAGTGGTGTTCAGGTGGCAGTCAACCACAACACTGATCAAGTCTTTAAGATAGCAAAATGTCAACAATATCAAATTTTATGCTAACACCTTTCTGTCAGCAGTTATTTATTTATTTCGTCCAACACATGCTAGCATGTAAAACGGACATTAAACCGAATATGATGATGATGATGGCAATTGATATCTTAGCAAATGCTGCAATGCTAATCAGGGTATTTTGTTATTGCCCCATTTCTACCACTGCACCACTCATGTACTTAGTATGAGCAACCAATATTTATGTGGGATTGCTACCAACACAAAAATCCTGAAATGTAGCTGATGTTGTTTTATAGAAAGCTGAGGCCTTATGACCATTGTTGACTATCATTCTGATGTTATCCCTGGTAAGGTTGCTTCTCCTGTTATGGAATGGTTATTACTGGGGCTGCTTGATCCATCATTCCTCCAGATTTCTACTGTGGCTTTTATATTTAATCTATTGGTGAGTCTTCTAAAAGAAACCTGTTAGAGCTTACAATGAAATTTTTTGAAAGAATTATAGAGCAAAGACTAAGAAACACAGTAAAGATAAATTATATGCAGTTTTGGTTTATGCCTGGTAGATCTACTGTAGATGCCATTAGTTTCATTAGAAGACTACAAGAAAAGTACCTTCAGAAGAAAAAGAAATTTTACCACATATTTGTTGACTTAGAAAAAGCCTATGATAGGGTACCACGATTTTCTATTGAATGAGCTTTAAAAAGACAAGAAATATGTGAATGGTTGGATTTAGTGAAAGAGGATTTAAGGGAAGCCAGGTTGAATCTATTTGATGCTCACAATAGAGACTTCTGGCATAAAAGCCTATGGCAAACCTTGTGACCAACAAAACAGCATGCTGTTGGTAAGTCCTCTTCCAAAAAGTTTGGTTCTTTGTATCATACTAGAGAGTATTTTATGACTAATGCTGTTTTGCATGTTTATAAAGTACCCATCTATACATGGAGTACTATTGTCACATCTAGAATTGTACTCCCTTATCTCAAATTGATGTTCTTGATCAAGTTCAGAAATATTTTTGTAACATGATAGGTCCTAATCTTGCAGCTTGCCCTTAATCTTATCGACAGAATGTGGATTTTCTTAGTCTTTTTCTTAGGTATTATTATGGAAAGTGTTTTTATGAGCATTCCTCACTCACTGTATCTCTTGTGACTCTTTTCTTTTAACATCAGTTTCTTCATGCATTTGTTTCCCCTCATTGTACTTAATCTTTCTAAAAATATAGGGGTTTTTCATGGACACCCAGGTTGTGGAACTCTTTGGCTTCTGATCACTTTACCCCATCACAAGTGTTGGTTGTTTTTAAGTCTAAGTGAACTCTTGACCAATTTGTTTGTTTATGTGTGTGTGTGTCTGGGTCTCTGTGTTGTTTTGTTACAATTCTGTACACTAAGTGGCTTTGTGTCCATATGGTTCTAAGCCATTCAAAACAACTGCTTTTTCTTCCAACACAAGATGGATATTTTGATATATTTGCTAGGGTTTGAAAGTTGACTTTACTAATATGGTTTTTGTTTTTTTCAATGTTCAGTCATAGGACTTTGATCTCTTTTAATTTTTGGTACATTAACCTTCATTTTGAGTTTGGCTTTAGATTCACCAATGGAAAGTGGATAATTGACATACAAGGCTGTTCTCTAATACAACTCACTTGGCAGCTTCTTAAGTACAATGGTGAATAAGCGAGGACTAATTACTAAACCCTAAGGGACTCTTTGGCCAAAAATTCCTTATTATAGCTGTCATTATCTCAAGCTCTGTTTCTGGTGGTGATGTACATAATCTGCACAACCCATATGATCCATTCCTTCAACCAAGTCCATTCATGACTCTTTAAGGAATATGATGAAAGTCCATTTGAAGGTCAATGAAGACAAGGTATATCTTTTTGTATTTGGTATGTTTTTCCTGAAATGAACCTGAGATGAAAATTCTGCCAGTTATGGTACTGTTTGGCGCAAAGGCTAATAGCATTTCATTAATTGCACTTCATTTCCTGATAACCTTTCCAACCACTCTAGGTACTGTCCTTTGCTTGTTCAATAAGAGGTCTTAGTAGTTGACTCTATCTAAGGGATTACCTTTACCATTGCTATTGTTGATGATAATGCTCTCTTTCCAATGAGTTATTTCATCATTTTTTTCATGAAATTTGCATGTTAAATGTTTTAATCATGTGTTCAGGATTTGTTATCAGGTCTTGTTGTCAGCCTTCCTGGAAAGTTTGTTCCTGTCTTCAAGAATGCAAATGGTCCATTTTATCCCTGTAATTATCGACCAGTAAGACTTCTTTCTGTCACTAGTAAGGTCTTTGAGTGACTTAACAACAATGCATTGATAGAATTCTTGCAGAACCTTGGTCTGATGTTAAATATGGATTTAGAGGTTGTTGTGCTACCAATGACCATGTGACTGTAATTGCAGAGTGTATCTTTAGGCTTATGGATAAGACTGGTTAAGGCCTACCTGTAGCACTTGATATTTGCCAGGCATTTGAGAAAGTGTGGCTTATGTGGCTCAGTGTAGTTATCTTTAAAACAGGATTCACACTGACACTCGTTTTAATGGCATTCATTAATATAAGCAAAATGTATAACATTAAGAAATTGGCTTTTCCCTCACTTCTATATTCCCCAGAAATATATGAAGATTACCACTATGAAATAGTTTTGAAGTTTTCAAAACTAATGTAATGAAGCTGATAACAAATTCATACCTAATAGACAAATATCTATAACAACTGCAACATATGATTTGCTTAAACTCCATCATGACAAAAAGAGGAAATTGAGAAATGAAATGATTGGTTTACCTAGAATAAAGCACAAGGCTGCAATTGAAGAAAAATAGATAACAGACCAAACCACAGAGAAAATAACAAAATCATGTTGTATGACATGTGTGACGAAATGATCTTTTGATGTATAACGTAAATAAGGCTTTACGAAGTTGTTAATATACTAGCCTAAAGAAAACAAAAAGAAATATTAGAGTCTCATGTCTCAAAACACAACAATAGAGTCCATTAACACAATACCATTAAAGTCCATTAACACAACCAAACAATACCAAACAAAATACCAAAGTCTTAGAATAAAATATCATGACAACATGGATGATTCTTGATTCTTGTATAGCAGAGATGCAAGGGCAAGGGGGAATATGGGGTATCATTTTGAAATAAATAATGCATGTAAGTAAAACATTTATTGTTGATTTATATCAGTAAATTTTGTAACCTTACAAGTAGTACTCAATTTTTAGGTAAGGTAGCTTATGTTGAATTTTATTGTAACTAGTTATGATATAAATACCAAATTATTTATCCTTTTTAAGAGCAACATGTATTTCCTTAATTCTACTAATATGGTGGTCACACACATATATATACTCAATCTGCAGACAGTACCATTTTGCCCTTTGTGGGCTCAGCAGTGCAGCACAGAGCTTCTCTGACATAACTCTCTGGCCATGTTGCCAGAGCAAACACAGCTTAAAGAGTTATTGTGGGATCCTGTCAGAGTGCTCAAACCACGTGTGTGCAGTGAGCATTGCATTATGCTAACAACAGGTCCCCAAATCTCAGATAGAGTGCTCAACCAAACTTTTGTAAGGGAGCGTAATACTATATATATATATATATATAATATATTTTTACCTTACTCTTGTTCCACATTCTTTTTTGTTCTTCTCTTTCACCATGTTGTTTTAGATCTTTATAGCAGAGGGAATACTGAGTGTTGGGTACCTGTAACACATGTGTAAAGCAGCCACTGCCGGTGACAAGCCTGGGACCAACATGGCTATTTTTCTGTCTGCTTCTTCTTTCAAATTCTGAAACACTTCTTCTGTGCCTTTACCTATGTATCTTGTCTTGGGTCATGTGAAATTTGTTTGTGATGTAAAGAGTTTTCCGGTTTTTTTATTTTTTCAAATTAGCAGGATTTAACATCTAGCTGTTTGGACTTTACTACTAATACTATATATATATATATATATATATATATGTGTGTGTGTGTGTGTGTATTTGACAAGTGATAATTCATTTTTGTTGTTTCTTCTAGGTATGGCTTCAGTTTTCTTCAGGAAACTTACTTATATCATTTTTCAAGAACAGATTTGAAACACAACTTTTCACCATATTTTTATGTTTTGTACCTCATAAAAGATTCATCCATTCAAACATGTGTGGGACTGGCAGCTTTTTTACCACAAGCAAGTTGTGTTCTATGGCTAGGCTACCAGTTTTATGATCAATTACCACTTGCATGCTTTCTGCAGATTTTTGCTTTTGTAGCCTTTAATAAAGTTTGCACATCACAGGTTTGTATATGTTAACAGTTTTGTGTGATAATGATAACTGGCTTGTGAATATTTTGTTGGATAGTACTTTCTGGGTATGTAGTGGGACATTATCAAATGCCCTAAAAACACCACTTGTTATCAGCTGGAACTGGTGAACAAGTCCAAGAACAAATCAATATGCCTGTGCTAGTCAAACCTAGTCTTGTAAGCTTACTTGACAGTGGAAGCTAAAGGTATATCCCTCCATATATATATATATATATATATATATATATATATATAAAGATAGAACTGTAGAAAAGGGGAAAGTATGTGTTTCATTTTATGCACTGGCTTGTTCTAATCCAGTTTAGTGGCAACATTTTCCCTAACTTTTTGACAATTCAAAATCCTCTTCACCTGTGTTATATTGTATTCATTTAGATGCTTGCTTAGTTATTTACTCACAATAATATTTTCCAATTGACTGTTTGGATACTTGACAAGAAAACTGATCAGATGCTCCCAGAAAATATTCTCAAATGCTCCATCAGAACAGAGAAAATAGAGACATATCTAAGTAGCCTGGTGATCATTCAATGAGAAGAAATAAAAAGCATGTTTGTGAATAGAGCCATCAGTGGTCATTTACTGTTAGCAATCAACATCGTTCTTTTTCACCCTGGCAAGCAAAATGCAGAATCATCAACTTGCATAGTGGGTTTTGTATGGTGAATAGCTGATATTAACAATGGGCACTCCTCCAGAGGTAAAATACAATGTGTTTTAATTAAACAACAATTGGTAACACTTTCTATAAAAATGACCCTGTGGGGTTAAATCTGTACATCCAGAAGGATAAATAATTTCCAGAATCAACTGTTGTTGAATAATTTGGTAATCTGGTTTTAAAGAGCTAAAACTGGAGAACAATATAGTACAGATTAAATGAGGTGACCAGTGTGATATCTGTTAATTCACCATGCATAATGGATATAATGATGTCGGTCTTCTATGGCAATGTAATATAAACAAGGAATTTCCTTAGATAAATAACATAGTATTTGTTTTTGAGAAGCTATTTATTGTTGTTTGTTGTTGATTTATTAGTCATTGGTTTTATGACATGAAACACTAGTACTTTTGATAAGATAGCATTTCAGGATCCATTCTTATCATTGACTACTCAAAAGGGCCAAGATGGAAGTAATTTGAGTATGCCATCCCTCATGATATATTATCATTCTTAAGGACTTTGGCATCTGGTAATCAGTTGACCCAAGGGTCATTTGGATGACCCAGTGTGGCACTTATAAATTTCCAGGCCTAGTAATCCTGTGTTTCTCTCACCACTTGACTCATCAACAAACTGAAGATGACCTTGATGTTATCTTCCCAGCCAGATGATGACGTCAAGCTGCTGGCATCTGGTACCTGCCTAAAATCAGTGTATGTAGTTTTTAACAGAAAGAAATCCACAGTGGTGTGAACTACAAAAAATTTTTGAGGACATTCTTACCTGGAACTTCCTCTATCTGTCATGGTTGCTGCAAAGAATGGCTGCCATAATATGCCTGTGGTTTAAAGAAGTGAAAGCCCCCTTTTGTGGTGGAGACAACATCATAAAGCATTTCCATGTGCTGCAAAGCTAGAAGGGCATTTTTTTTTCAAAACTAGTGACCAGTATAGTGTCATAGAGGTTGTTTTCCGAAGCTGGAAACATTTTTGAAGAAATACAGTCAAGACTCCTGCCTTGCAATGGCAAAAATGGTGAAAAGTGTTATAATCTAGACATATTTTGAACTCTTACATTGGGAGATTTTAACTTTAAAAATACTATAACGTGATAACATCAAAGATTAAAAGCTTTTACATGACTTTTGTACTTGTTCCTGGTTTTATACTTTTGTATTTCACAGTGGTGAGAAATCTGGTAAAGATCCAGTTAATTTTTTTGAAATCCAGTTGGAGGCACATTTTAGCAACATTAGAAATTCTTCTGGGTTTTCCAGTTGACTGGAATTCTGGTACACCCTTAGTTATGATCACAACTAGAGTAGATGAAATCAGTTGGATATTATTTGGGCAAGTTTATATAACAGGGAATATAACAAGGGCTCTCTAGCTGTTTAATATGTATGAGTTTTTGAACTTACTATAAAATATATGTAAATTGAAAACCCTAAGAATATGACCAGATTTCAAAGTAGAGCAATCTTATTTGACTTTGTCAATATTTTAACATAGATTTAATCAACAGCCTAAACAAAAGTATTCACTCTAGCATTTTTTAAATTTAGTATTTCATATGGTATCTAAATCTGCTGCCCCTTGCTTTGGTGTATTTGAAGATAGAGCATAGAGAAGGTATAAAAATGATAATTGCTTGGCTGTCTGCACAGGTAAGTGAAGATTTTCCCTTGCTTTGTCATTCAAATGAAAGAAAAGTGAATTTGTTGCTGTTTTAATTTGATAATATTTGGTTTAAATTTTTTTTTCATGTGAAGAACTTAGTCTTCAAGATGGCCTAAAGATCAGACATATTCTTTTTAATTTAAAAGGTTACATTCTGAAAAATATCCTGGTTCAGTTGATTTACAGACAACCTTTTTGGATGACTTTAAAACAGCAGCTACAGCCAATGAATTTTCATCGCATACACAGTGGTGTACCTCAAGGGACTGTTTTAGTCCTAATGTTGTAATCATTTCACACAATCTGAATGAGGGAAACAAATTTTGAATGTCATAGAATTCGCGTTTGATACATTGTTTTTTGTTCTTAACAAAGATAAAGCCAACATTGAAAGTCAGTAGAAAGTCCCGAAAAGGTTCTGGTGTTAATATTTAGAAAATGAACTTATAATTAGCCATAAAAAGTCAAAAATGGAGACCTTGCTTTTCAGAACCACCAACAGGTAATGCAGGCTGTAATGCAAGCTGTCTTTACATAGTTTATATAATAAATAATAATAATAATAATAATAATAATAATGATAATGATAATATATATATATATATATATATATATTATTAGATACAAATTGCCTATTATGTGGAATGTTTTCAATATTATGTACTTGTTAATATGGCAACCTTAAGTCTTGCATAATATTTTCAGAAAGGTATGACAAAATAGATGCAGATATATAGAACTGGTGAACATTGTGATAAAAACGCCATTTTTTCTGTTGGTGATTGGGGGTTATGGACACTACAATATTTGGTGAACAATTCTGTGAACTTATTTCTCTCACTCTCTCACTCCCTTGCTCCTCAGGGCCTATGGCTTGCATTGGCTTACCTGTTCGAGTTTCGGGGTTACGACATACTGCATCTTGTCTGGGTTGCATCCTTGTTATTCCTTGGTGTGAATATCTGGATCCTTGTGACACTGATCTACGCTGGAGGAAAGATCCGTGATAATATGAAGGAGATGAAAGACTAATTTTTCAGACATTTAGAACATATAAGATTACGACAGAGGTTATCTTAAACAGTGTTTGGAGAGGTTAAGTTTACTTAAAGCAGATGAAGAATTTTGGGAAACGCCAAATAACCAAGGAGGTAACAGAGAGAATTCAAAATAAAGGGGAAACTTGCTGTACACATGTGATAAGTACAAACACATTCTTTTATAATCTGAAAGGTATGATATTTAGGTTAAGGAAAGCGTACATTATCCCCTGTCTTCGTTCAAGTTTTGTCAAAGTCGACAATGTGTTATGTGAATAGGGCCAACTCAAAGTCGGCATGGGCCGTTTGTCATTGTAACTATAGTTTTTGAATGATTATTGAATTATAGCTTCGTGTATAAAGTATTCTTGTGTAAATGTATTAATAATCTCTGTTCTTTTTTATCACGTATTTCTTTCATTGCAGTCAAGCTTCCTTTTTAATGATTATATTTATAATTTTTATTTTATTACTTTAGATACTCAGAAATATTTGTTTTTCTAATTTCATGATTTATTTTTTGATATTACTAATGCAGCTATGTACTCTGCTAAAAGATATGCCTTATCTGGTGATGCATTTTACATGTATAGTTACATTGCAGAAATATATTTCGCAAACAATGAGTTGATGAACAAAGAAGTGACTTAGGCGAATTGCTCAGGTTCTTATCTTGTAAGGGAATGCATGACATCAGCACCAATGCTGTTTGAAAGATAGATCTAGGATTTAATGTATTTCTCTCTTGGGCCCTTAGAAGTATTGGCGCCGTCCATTTATTACGTCTGCATGCATTTGGCCATTTTTTTACCCCTCCCCCTTGCTTGCACCTGTTCGCAGGCAAGTACCCCCTCCCCCGTGCGAACGTACCTTAATATTTTCTTTTGACCGTCGCTGGTAGTTGTCATTTCGATACATAAGTTTAAAATTATGTCATTGAATCTTCTTTTATAGAAGCTGACGTGCTTAAATTCGAAAAGGAAAAAATTGACGCCAAGCTATTGTTGTGAGAAATGAAAGTAATTATAATTAGGTACAAGCCGAACACAAACGAAAGTAATTCCATATAAACAAACAATAAATGTGTAACAACAGATAAGAATANCCCTCCCCCTTGCTTGCACCTGTTCGCAGGCAAGTACCCCCTCCCCCTTGCTTGCACCTGTTCGCAGGCAAGTACCCCCTCCCCCGTGCGAACGTACCTTAATATTTTCTTTTGACCGTCGCTGGTAGTTGTCATTTCGATACATAAGTTTAAAATTATGTCATTGAATCTTCTTTTATAGAAGCTGACGTGCTTAAATTCGAAAAGGAAAAAATTGACGCCAAGCTATTGTTGTGAGAAATGAAAGTAATTATAATTAGGTACAAGCCGAACACAAACGAAAGTAATTCCATATAAACAAACAATAAATGTGTAACAACAGATAAGAATAATTACAACTGCACACCTGCCTTTCGCTGTTACTACTTTGTGAAAACTGTAAGCAAAAATTTGGTTTAATGTGAACCTTCTCACCTTGTGGACCCCACTCCCCCTGTTCGCTTACATTCGCCATTTAGGACACCCCTTCCCCCTCAAGGCGAATGTAAAAAATGTATGGCCCAATTAACAAATTCTGTAGCTTAATTTGATTTGGAGTTTGTCATAATTTTGTATTTTTCCACAAAAATTAAACTCCGTATTTGTTAACTGTATGTTTCAAACTAGAATGCAAGTTATGTTTCTTCTTACTATATATGGACATAAATCACCACCAATTAAGATAGTGCAGGTAGTGACCGGGTGGTTAGGTCAACAGACGGCCGTGCAAAAAGTTCGCAGTTCGAACCCTGGGTATGGCCCTTTAAGTACTGCGCCATTTTTGCTTCTCAGTTTTAAGTGGGATACTACCGAGTTTTTATATGTTTTCGGGATAGGATTGGGAGAGGGAAAAAATCAATATATTAAAAAGATTAAAAGGTACAAAGAAAAAATCAGGTAAGACAAGTAACCCTTTGCGCTGAAGTGCTTCAAAGTCTTGCTTAGGGTGTAAAAGGCAAAAAAAGTATACTGGTGCGTAATAGTAAACAGAGATCAGAAATTAGGAAAAAGTTGTTATTTTTCCTAAAGATTGTTTATTGTCGTTATTCTGAAACCAGAATCAAGAAATGTGTCGATTTCATTTCGTTCTGCAATTTGCAAAATACTTCGTCGGTGATACCAATCCATAAGAGTAGTATTAGACCGCATCTTTGCCATTGAGCATTTTGGTAAAAAAGACTGCAAATTTTGGCTAAAAAGTCAAATTTTGAAATTGAAACTAAGCTACATATCTAAGAGCTCAACACTGGTCACCAACATCAGATCAGGCTTTCTCAATATTGCAAAGGCTATTATTGCTTGAAAGCGTGTGGCAAGAAGGGTGTGCTGAAAATAAACACCTTAGTAACAGAATATTCGTTAATAGAGAAAAGCAAACCACTGGGGTTTTTTTGGATAGGCGTTTTTATCTTTTAATGAATGTATTTTGCGAATGCATACTTTCAGGTGAATTTTTACTTCCGGTATTTCTTTTGCGGTGTGTGGAAGTCCTTTTTACAGTAAGCTACAGGAAATCAAGTTTATACCGATTGCCAGCTATGCAAATGAGTCTACCACAGAGGCTAGTAATACTACTTAGACACTTAAGAAGCTTTTTCCTCTTGGTCATTCTTCTTTTTACTTCCTGGGTTTGCGACGCTACTTGAAATGCAACATAGTCGTGACCCAGCTGTTGATACAACAAAGGAAGTAAATCTCGGTTAATTAGAGTGCTATCACGAAATAGAACATTCGTGTTGTAGAATTTTAGGTTTTGCGACCAGATCTCGTAATTATACCATTTTCATCAGTTATCACACGCTTGACATATCAAGTAACATTGAAACACTTTATTAACGATACACAGCAATGTTTTCTTAATTTATTTGGCTCTTGATCAACTTCCAGTACCATCGTTTAGTTTTTTGGGACAACTATTTTTATAGAATTAATAAAAGCGAGCTTAAAAGTTCAGATTACGTTGCATTAATACGAGTAAACAGTAGCTGTGGGATACCTGAAAACGCCAAGACAATACGAAGAAGCAGTCGGTAGCTCACGTAATGATATCCATCCCCCGATCAGTCATGAGTTTTTGTGGATTTTGTTTCAAAAAATGTTGTGATCCAGATTGGTCAGATCTGATAATAATAAATGGTGTAAATGTAATAATAATTATTCTTATCAGATCTGACCTATCTGACAATACATGGTGTAATGATAATTATCTTTACACCGTGTATGCATATGATGTAAGGTATGGCCTTGTTTCACTTTACGGATGTGCAAATTTGTTTCACGATCCAGGTGTAGCAGTTCTAACAAATAATGACTTTAACAAATTATTTTAGAGATTTAACCTGACCCCTGCTTAGCTCCACAACTCTAATACTTCTCTTTAATGAATCAAGACAAACAGCTTATGGCAACAATATTAAGGAGAAGATTGTCCACCACCGATATTTTTTATGTATGATGTGAAACTGTCAGGCACGTTTAGCAGATCAATTTTAAAACTGTAGGAATTCAGTGTTAATGAAGCTTTGATATTTGGCCTCGAGTGATGTAAAAAAAGAATTAAAAGGCAAAAGATTGAGCAGAGAAAGTAAACTATCAGTTAACATTGAAGTACAACGTATTTTCAATATTGGTAATAGGGGTGTGGCAAAGTTTGGTGAAACTGATGCAAATTTTCGTTAAAATGTAAGCCATCTCCAGCCGATGGTAATTATCTGTTCCCCCGGGGCTTGGCCTTAAGTATGTAGAAGTATTATGAGTTGAGTACGTATTTTCGTATGTTAAGTTCTGCAAACTTTTTTGTGTAGATTGCTCACGTCCATCCCCACTCAAACTCGAACTAAAATATATATTTATCGCTTTTTGTAACGCTCATTTCGCTGTGGATCAGGAGAGCAACAACCTCTTCATACCTACTTAATTTTCCCAATAATATTGAAAATAAATGTCCAGGACACAATGTTCTTGAACTGAAGGAATAAAAAACGTAATATCGGTCACGACGAAGCCCCCACTCCCATTTACATCCTAATCCAATGTTTCATCGTATTTCTCACCTTGGCTCATTGTTCACTCGTAATCATGCTCGGTTGGCGCTTTTTTGCCCGATTCTAAACTACCACGTTTTGTTAAGTGGTTTATTGATTCCATTTAAGCTTTCGTATTTGAAATTGGGTATCAGGCACTTCCTCCCGGATTCTGGCTTACATTGACCCAGTTGCGTGAAAGACACCACAGGGATCGTCGCGCTTTATTTCGCTCAAAGTTGTGCAGTGGTTTTCTAACTTTTCATGAAAAAATATTAGGCTACTCAATCTAAAATCATGCAGTTCAATAATGTAACAGCCCTTATATGTTTTCGGCACGGAAGTCCGTAAAACTAGCGGACTTTCATTGTTACCGAGCTGCAGTTGGAAACGACCGCCGTTATCCATTAACACATTCAAATAGAAAAAACAGCAAATGGCCGAAACGGAAACAAGATGAAGATCTTAAGGAGCAACTAGGGTTGCCATCAAGAAAAAAGATTCGGCAAGGTTGTGAAAAATACCGCCAGGTAACTACATTTAATCGTGGAACTTAAGATACCAAGTAAACAAATCAATTGACGCCACTCTTCAGTGTTTCATTTCTGAGATGACAACACCTTAGTCACACCAACCTAGTATTTTTTTACCCTCACAGGTTTTCTTGATAATGAAACTAAAAGCTGATTCAGTATGTATTGTGTAAAGGACTTCAGGATCCGACTTAACCACAATTTCTGCAGTGGAATTGTATCAGAGCACAAATACCACGCAGCGGACGGTGTGCGAAAATGCGTTACTATTTGCTCAAAGCACTTGTATCTAAACAGCAACATGATACATGCCACCACCATCATTATCATTCCCGTGGTTACGTATACCATCATTTAAAGCTAATACTTAACACTGCCCAAGATTCAGCTTTTTCCTTGTACTAAGATTTAAAACGCGACAATTGTCATCTTCCCTAACCCTCCCTCCAAGTACTTTTTCTTTGCTTTATCCTCTAATCCTCGTACGTAAAGGTCTCTAATCCTCTTACGTAAATGTCTCTAAACCCCTTAAGTAAATGCCTCTAACCCTCCTACGTGAAGGTCTCTAACCCTCTTACGTGAAGGTCTCTAACCCTCTTACGTAAAGGTCTCTAAACCTCGTAAGTAAAGGTCTATAANGTGGTTACGTATACCATCATTTAAAGCTAATACTTAACACTGCCCAAGATTCAGCTTTTTCCTTGTACTAAGATTTAAAACGCGACAATTGTCATCTTCCCTAACCCTCCCTCCAAGTACTTTTTCTTTGCTTTATCCTCTAATCCTCGTACGTAAAGGTCTCTAAACCTCTTAAGTAAATGTCTCTAACCCTCTTACGTAAATGTCTCTAACCCTCCTACGTGAAGGTCTCTAACCCTCTTACGTAAAGGTCTCTAAACCTCGTAAGTAAAGGTCTATAACCCTCTTACGTAAAGGTCTCCAAACCTCTTACGCAAAGGTCTCTAAACCTCTTACGTAAAGGTCTCCAAACCTCTTACGTAAAGATCCCTAAACCTCTTACGCAAAGGTCTCTAAACCTCTTACGTAAAGATCTCTAAACCTCTTGCGTAAAGATCTCTTAACCTCTTACGCAAAGGTCTCTAAACCTCTTACGTTACCCGTGTCTTAAACACTTGTTTGGGGTAAAACGTTAATATGAAAAAAAACCCCAAAACTCCCCTCTCATTTCACATATTTTTATCAGCTCTTTTTTTCATTATGATGTGTACCTTCCTCTCACTTTCCTTTCTCGCACCCAGCATTGTAAAATTCGTGGATCTGAATCATAACAGGCAACAAAAACTCAACAATAATTAGCTTACTGAACTCCAAAATGCAAAGCAAAAAAACTAACCAAAAAACTAGAAGAAAAGAAAAGCATAGCTTCAATAGAATTTTAAAAAAAAATTTTGTTAGAAAAACAAGATAATACGCCAAATGTAAATCAATGAGGCAACCTCGGGCCATTTTCTAAGCCATTAAATCCTCGTCAAAATTTACAAAAATGTTCTATAAGCTACTGAAAGATAAATTTTATAAAAAATTGCGCTACATTTCAACTAATTTTTCACAGCTTCAAAGCTACGAAGTACGATGACTGTCCTACAGTCTAACAAACATTCAAGTCTTTATTTCAGGAATATCACCGTTTTGCCCATTTATGCGTACACAAAAAAAAATTCCTTAAAATATTTCCAATGGCAACGGGGGTAATGAATCTAAAAATTGGGGCAGTACTCGGTGTCCAGGATGCTCTAGCAAAATAACTTATAACTTTTTAACTTATGGTATCCTAATAACCGAACAACAGGCCGAAAAGTGGCATTCAATTTAATAGTCAATAAAACTTTCTTTAATGTGTATACCTTCAGTTATAGGAGAACACCCTGTAGCTGCTTTGCATTCTTTTAACGAGAATAAACACTAAACAACTGAGTAGTTGGGAGTATCCCGTACGAGCGAAAATAGACCAGATAAAAGATCATTTTGTACAAGCGCAACAACAAAAAATTGACATGTACATCACTTCAGAATAAACACAAAACAACTCGGGGTGAATCACACAAGCCAGCAAATTGTTCTAATGACCAGTGGGTAATCACAAGCAGCTTTAATTTAAACTTGAATCACAATTTTACTTTTTTCCGTACTGGGGTTTTTCCGTAAATATAAACCATGATCCGATTACATGGAAAAAATCACGCAAAATGTCATGATTAAGGCGATTTGGGTAATACTGTCCCCGGCCAAGGCGGTAGTATTAAAATCATAATTTTATTTTTTATAATAAATCACCTGACTGTACTTGTATTTAGTAACTTTAATATTTCCGAGTCAGTAAACATGGGATCGTTTGGCAATGCTCTTATCTAGTGATGACCACGCAATCAGAGTTGACCGATGGCTAACTGCAACAATATCTTCATTGATGCATTACACTATATTTGTTGACAGCAACGAGGTGCACTTCAACAAAGACCATAAGAACACCTGAGCCATCAGTCTTGTTTTGTATCCCGAAAGGTCTTTTCACGGGACAAAGTATTGAATGAGGAAGATATAAGCATGTGTCTTGAACTTAACAAACTTTTTCTAATGCCACTTTGTGTCTAGTCCACATGTTCTCGCTTGGACGTATTTGTATCTTAGGTGTTGCAATGAAACCGAAAAAAGTATGTAAACCCTTTCAAATTTAGTGGTTTTAAAAACGTCGCTGTGACTCAATTTCAATAAGTGGAATGAATTAGAGTCTCCCCACGTAATAAAGTAAAAAAAATTACATAACGTACGAAAATATATCGCATGGAACAATGACGTCAGCCTGAAAACCATAAAACGTTTTCATTTGGATAGGTTTCTATTTTACGTATCGCAATGGCGGCGGAACAAAAATAAAAATACTTTGAAATTTAGTGATACCAAAAACTCGCGCGACTCCTAATTTTTTAGTGGAAGGAATTAAACTGGCTCCATAGAAAAATGACGTCGGCATAAAACAACAAAATTTTCTTCCCATCATTTTAGGTAAAAAAAAACCCACAGAAAATTGGGTTAAAATCCGTTGCCTCTGGTGAACATGTCCACTAAATCGACTTCCTTCATAACTCTTCCAACAGGCACCTCTTTTATTTGTCTTTTCAAAAGAAATTGATATTGACTTGATAACACTTTAACTGTTTCTATAAAAAAGTCAACTCTTTTTACTACTAAAAAATTTACACTTAATACGATCTAAAGGCCTTGAAGCTAGTTTTGATAAATACTCATTTCGTATAATTTCCTTTGGTTTAATACTTGTTAAGTCTTAAGTAAAACTACTACACCTAATAGTCATACTCTTACAAAATAATACATTTACATACTTAATTGGACATTAATTCAGAGAATGCTTTAAATGGTACAAATTATATATTAAAGAACGTACAAGTGTTATATAATATAAGAAAAATAAAATTCTACCATCGGTAAACAGGATCATAGAAACAATGATTACTAGCGATTAAATTAAATATCAAGTTTAACTCGCCAAACCCTAATCTGAAATAGAAACTACGTTTCCTTTAATTTCAAAACTATGAACATCTAAGTAAATAACTAAAACTGTTGATAATAAATTCTTGGTAGCTATTTTTTCTATCTCAAATTACAGGTGGTAATAAAGTCCTAATACATACTTCCTTAATTCATAGTTTTCCATTTTTGCTATAACAAAATTCAATACATGTAAAACACAATCCTGTCGGGGGAAGATAGAAATGATTTTCCAATTGATGCAGCACTCCAGCCTATTCCCTCTTCTTCAATTCCCTTCCAAACCCAGCCAACCAATTCTGTTGTTTATGACTCCAAAAAAAGAAACAACATGTTCATTGTCGCATTGAAATTGGTTTCTTTTGGGGGTAGCTATGAAGTAACCACCTGAGGATCTGCATTGGTTTCTCGTCTTTCAGCAAGCCGTTTACATTTTGGACAGTTGCCTTTAATGAAACAATTCCTATTTCAAAAAAGTAGACATGTGAAAGACTTAGAAACACACCATGAGTTAAGCCTAAAATACATCGCATCAATACATCGCAACATATCATTGGCATATGAGTCTGAAAGAATGCAGAAAACCTGACGAAATAGACAGATGGTACCAAAGCCTCAAACAGCCCTGATATTAATTAACAATGAAATGCATATGCATAGACCGACAAAAGTTTGTACCATATGGGGTTCCCCTAGAATTTTAAGTACAACCAGCAAACAAAATAAAAGGTACAGTAGCACAAGCAGAAAGGGCTAACTAAATGCATAAAGTTAGAACAGAGGTCAAAAGAAATCGGGAAAGGATGAACAACATTCACACCCAGTCAAGACTGGGTAGTGTTTTTCTTTGGGTTTTTTTTGTCTCTAACGTCATTTACCCCCTTGTAACTGGGGCTCAGGCATGGTGCCTTTCAAAGGGACTTCTGTTTTGGCAGTGAGGAATTGCTTGGCTGGATGCCCTTCCTGACGCCAAGCAATGGCTTTTTCTTTTGCAAAATTCCAAAATTCGTTTCACCTGTTCAGGGAATCGAACCTGAAACCTTTTGGTTATGATGCAACTGTATTAACCATTGAGCCACGGCTCCTCAAATAAATGACAAATCGGCTGACCAATGGCCAGCATATCAGATATCAAGCTGATAAGAACAGATACTACAGGTTGATCTTGGGCAAAAGGCCGAGAAGCGGGTGGTTGCACAAAATATGGGGGGGGGGGTACAAGTAACAGTTGTTCTCTGTTATTATTATTACTATTATTATTATTATTATTATTATTATCATCATCATCATCATCAATATCAACATTATTATATATACAACATAAATGTCTAACCTATCAGTTATCACCATTTCTTGTACTCGATTTTATTTTCTGTTATCGCAACAAGCCAAAAAGATAGTTTCTACATCCCATCATTCTCATTTATGCTATTATTTTCATACAAAATTTTCGTGCCATATATTCATTGTAATCTATATTGTTAATAAGATTATTTACTTTATGTAATCAGGCAAGGCAATATACACTACCAGTTACTGAAAGGTTTGACATTCTATCTTCATAGCTTGGAAAATAAAGAGAAGAATTTGTATTATTATTATTATTATTATTATTATTATTATTATTATTATTATTATTATTATTATTAAATAACAATATTAAAAAGCTTACCTATGGAAAGTCGTCATACATGCGTTGCATCGAACTGAAGTGTATTCGAATGGGAAAATTGCTTCTTGAGACTTACAGATTTCACAAAAGAATGCTTTTCCTTGGCAAAGCTAAAAAGGTAAACCAAAATCATTTAACCACCGAGCCCTGGTATACCCTCATCACAGCAATCAGAAAACGGAAAATATTGCAAAAAAGTTATACAAAGATTTAAGCAGCACGCGTGGTGTATTTTATATCTGTACAACACCGATGTGAAGGCGCAAGTCCAAAATTGGGTATGAACTTAAAATTTCCGTTAAGACGATGCGCTGGGCAATGGCGCTTCAGTTATCGTCCTAACCAAATTCGTTCCTTAAGAGCTTCTCCAGAAAGTTGTAATTAACTCTGGGAAGGCGTTCCAAATATGCGATATTTTTCTTTCAACGCCCTTTTCCCTGGGCTTGGACGTGGCCATTCTGAGATCATCATAAAAAGAATTGGAACTTTCTTGGCCGGATGGCTTTCCTGAAGCCAATCAATCATTAATTTATCTGCATCGTAAAGTTTGAAGTCTTCTTCAAACTAACTCATAACAACTTGGCTACAGTGAAACTTTGGACCATGCTTAATTTCTTTCGTGACATTCAAAGTACTGTTTTATTTCTTTCAATCCCCTTACTCATCTACTCATTTAATTTTTCTAGTTCTGCTCAGACGGTGCCTTTCGGAGGGACTTCGTTTTGACGAATTTCTTGGCCGGATGTTCTTCCTGACGCCAACTAATGACTTTTTCTTTTGTAAAGTTCCAAATTCTCTTCGCCCCCTCGGAGAATCGATCCCGGAACCTCTTGGTTACGGTGCAACTACACTAACCACTAAGACACGCCTCTTCACTCATCTACTCATTTAAAATACAGAAATCTCAATTGATCGACAATATTCATTCAGACATGATAGTGATAACAGCCACCTTTTAGAGCTCCGTCAACATTAACCTCTAGACATGATTACTTCAGTACCTGTGTAGTCCAATGACCATAATAATGATATGAACAAAAAAATTAACAATATGGAATCAATAAACTGTTTAACCAGGACCAGAAGAAGGTATACCAAGAAGTTAACGCAGAGGATAAAGCAAGTAACGCCGTACCAAACGCTGAATAAAATCAAGGATTCTGGTCTAACATTTTATCAAGAAGGGAGAACCATAAGAGTGATGCGGGATGGCTAGGGGAGTTAAGAGAAGAAAAAGGAAAATACCAACAAGAACCCCTTGCAAGTACTAGAAAATTAGCTAAAGGGCAATATAGAAAACTACGGAATTGGAAAGCACCATGTCCCGACTTAGTTCAGGGGTATTGGCTAAAAGGTTAACATCTCTGCATTACCACATTACGTCTCAAATGGACAATATGATAGATAACGGCGTAGAATTAACGTTGTGATTGTAAAAGGCAGAACCGTTCTATGCCAAAAACATAAAGCAAAAGGAAACGCAATGGGTAACTTCACACCAATTTCGTGCTTTCCATTCATATGGAAATTACAAATTGGCATAATAACAGACTTAATATACAAGTACCTTGATGTAGAAAATGTTTTACTGGATCAACAAAAAGGTTCCAGACGCCAGTCTAGGGGAACAAATGATCAGCTGCTAATCGATAAAGCCATATTAGCGGACAGCTAAAGGAAACCTAAGAATCTAGCCAAGGCATGGATGGACTACAAGAAAGCCTATGACATCGTTAAATATTCGTGGATTCTAGAGAGGATGAAACTTGTTAACATCTCAAATAATATAGTTAGATTTATTGAAGGAACAATGACTAATTGGAATGTTAAAGTAAATAATCTTTTATTCATGGCGATTTAAAACGTTTCTCCAAAAATGAAAGGGAAACCAACAGCCTTCTATCGACAGTACATGGCATTAGTAAAGATATATGATGGAGTTTGGAGTTCAAAAGTGCGGAGTGATAGTTTTAAGAAGAAGGAAACTGCAGAAGACCGAAAGCTTTCGTTTGTGCCATAGAGTGGTTATCAAGGAGGTGACTGAGAATGGGTACAAATACCCAGGGATTAATGAAGCTGACAAGGTAAAGGGAAGTACGATGAAGGAAAAGTTTGGGAAGGAATACCTAAGGCGTAACAGATTAGGGCTAGAATCCAAGTTGAATGGTCTAAAAAATCAATAAATACAATATTACAAAGCAATAAATACATGGGTGGTATCTCTTACGAGCAACAGGACTGGAGTAACAAACTAGCGAAAAGATAAAGACGGAAGAACAAGGGAACTGTTGGCAATGAAAAGGGGCATGAACCCCAACAGCGACGAAGACAGACTTTATGTTAAAGAGAATGGTAGCGGGGGGGGGGGTTGATTGGTATTGGGACTCCTGTTAAAGCTGAAGAAAACAGTCTTGTTTGGTAACTTTAGGGCAGTACAGAAGAAATGCTAGAAATGGTAAAAGTCCATGGGCATTTGTGGGTCGAAGAGTCACTTATCCTGTTGTCTTTAAAAAGGTGAAGAAGAAAGAACTGATATGATACAGAATTGGCATGATAAAAGGCTTCATGGACATACGTAAGGGAAAAAGATGATGTGAAATGGAATGATACGTGGTTACGGTTGAGAAATGGAGACCTCAAAATTCTCGCAGAAGCTATGATTTGCAGTGCTCAGGAGCAATACCTGAGAACCAATTACTTGAAATAACGCAATGATAATGTAAAGTAGCACAAGCAGTAGTAGAAGTAGTATTTGTTGTAGTAGTAGCAGCAGCAGCAATAGTGGTAATAGTAGTAGCGGTAGTAGTAGTAGAAGTAGTAGTAGTAGTAGTAGTAGTAGTAGCAGTAGCAATAGTGGTAATAGTAGTAGCGGTAGTAGTAGTAGAAGTAGTAGTAGTAGAAGTAGTAGTAGTAGTAGTAGTAGTAGTAGTAGCAGTAGCAGCAGTAGTAAGGTTGGTGACACACTACTATTCACATNTTTGGTGTGAATTTTTTTCTTAGTCCCAGTTCCACAGCAAGAGCAAAAAGGCGTACCTCAGTGCTTTAGACATTGCATATTAATAAAGTTTGCATGTGTTTGAAACCGGTATTCTATCTGAAATTCAGTAAACAAGAGACAAAAAAACAGTGACATTACAGAGACACCACCTGGAAAAAAAACATATAAGAAAAGCCCGCTACTATCAATCAAGAAAACGTCCCAGCAATAAAAGTAAAACTCCCTAAAACAAAAACAAAAAGCAAAAAAGTGTTCACAATTAGTAAATGCAAAGTATATAAAAGTCCAATGTAAAAGTTGGCTTACGGTTCATTCACGTAACAGGCAATGATGAAATTTCATCTCTGCCATTAATCTATTAATATCTACTGCTTTTATCTATACTATTTAAAAATTGATTGGTCTCTAGTTCTTTGATTTCTGCTAGTTCTACACTCAACGATTGATCTATACTTCTTTAATTTCTATTATCTTTATTGATCCACTGATCTTTACTATTTACACTGATTGATTGATCTCTACCAATTATAATGATTGGTTCATCCCTATTGCTTTGATTTCTGCTACTTCTACATTCAACGATTGATCTCTACTTCTTTAATTTCTATTATCTATATTGATCCACTGATCTTTACTATTTACACTGATTGATTGATCTCTACAAATTATAATGATCGGTTCATCTCCACTGCTTTGATTTCTGCTACTTCTACATTCAGTGATTGATCTCTACTTCTTTAATTTCTATTATCCATATTGATCCACTTATCTCTACTATTTATATTGATCCACTGATCTTTACTATTGATATTGATTGATTGACCTCTACCAATTACAATGATCGGTTCATCTCCACTGCTTTGATTTCTACTACTTAAACATTCAACAATCGATCTCTACTTCTTTAATTTCTAATATCCATATTGATCCACTGATCTCTACTATTTATATTGATCCACTGGTCTTTATTATTCATATTGATTGATTGATCTCTACCAATTATAATGATCGGTTGGTTTCTACTACTGCATCTTTAACTTATCCCTAGGCCAGTTCACCACCCATTAACAAAACTAAATTGTAAAAAAACCCCTCCCATTAACTCCATTAATAATTATTCAAAGTAATTACTTACAACACATTCAAATTTGATATGCTGTGCAAAGATTGCATTAATTCGAGATAGTTCTTCCAACAGCCACCCTGAACTGATATCGATCAGGTCTCTCAACGAGTAAATATCAGCACTCTCGACAAAATGTTGCCGAAGCTTTAGCTAATGGACAGAATGTAAAAGTGAGTGTAAGCAAGGGTTGGTGTAATAGTTACTGTCTTTACGACGAAATTTCAAATGATATAAATTATACATCAGCTGTAAAACAGTTTGCAAATCAAATTTCCTTCATTTGCCATTTTGTAAAGCATGTGGAGACAATCAGTTCATATCTGACATAAAATTAGGAACTGATATCCTAAAGGATCTATTTAGTGGGAAAAACTGGATCAAATTAATTCACAAAGCAGGCTCTATCCTTTCTTTAAAATTACAGAGTAGAGGTAACGTGAATGGGTGTTTTATTCATACCAAGGTAACTTATGTGGGAAAGTCCAAAAAATCACCTCGTAACTCCAAAGCTGAACAGCACAAAAACTGTCTTCGAAAAAATAGCAAAGACCATTTCAAGGATACAACGATTTGCATCAGGAATAATCGAACTTCAGTAAAAAAAATAATTTAATACTTCTTTGACAAAGTGCAAAAAATCTCGGTAATTTAAATGCTCAATTCTTTTTCATACTGTTGATTTATTTTATAAATGAAAAAAACATTGCGCATTTAAATGACTTTGACTTGTTTTCTGAACCAATTTCTGAACTTTATGGCGTAAGTGGAATCAAAAGGCACAAGAGTTTTATTTTGTTGAGCTGAATTTCGAGAGACACGCCTTATATCGTCGGGCTGCTGTAGAGGACTTTGTACAACTGTTTTATATTCAATCAGTTCGGAACTCAGTGGTGGCATTGAATACAAGGTCATTTAAAGCAATAAGTAAATTTTGCTTACTAGCTTTAATATTTATAGTATGGCGGGGGTAAAGGCGATGTATTAAAATTGGAGCAAGGGAAAAACTGACTAGGAAACAGAACAAGTTGTGTCATGCCCAGAGGCTGCTGCAAAGGTTGATACGACTTGGACTGAGAACAACCTTTGCTTTTTGTCACGAATGTTGTCCCTAAAACAATCATCATTTACCTCCAGCAACGTGTCTTCACCTGCGCTAAATAAAAGCAAACCTACTCTGTCAGTACAAGCATTAGCTCTTGTTTTGTACTAACTGCAAAAATTTTGCGCTCTGTGGGACCAGTCCATTGTTCCGTACACTACACTCACCCCCGGGCTCATAACTTTTCATCAAAGATCCGTCGTGATATTGATCTTCATTCCCATGTTTTGGCAGTCTGGACACATACGAAACTTAGAAACCATTACTACCAAGTGCCCGGACTTGAGCCTATGGATAAATCCTATATGTGTTTCGGTGCATTTCCCCTTTAAACAACCTTCTATCTACTTTTCTCATATTGCTCCCTCAGTTGACAGAATTTGATGCTTATCTTAAGGTGCATCTTAAGGCCTACCTTTCAATAGAAACTAATTTGTATCTTTACCAACCTTCAATTCGTCTATGCAGTAAATATAGTTATCGTGTTCTAAAAGATGCATCATCTCAATATTTCATGTCTCTAACTGTATTAGTCCTCTTTCTCGCTTTACCTCTCAAACCTTTGTCATATCCCCTTGATACTGTCACTCTTGGTACATGTTCCCGCTATCATCATGGTGAGTACTTTCAAGAACTTTTTTCTTCGTTCCTGATCACTTTGTGCTATCAAGCTCAACTCGCTATTCCGTCGTGCTATTGTGAATGCACCTACAGGGAAGTCTTTCTACGATCATAGCTTCCTTCCTCGAAGGGCCCAATTTCAAAACTAACTTTCCCCTACTTAAATTCCTAATATCTTACATGAAGTACCTCCGCAACTTGTTTGGTCCTTTACCCTTTGAAAAGTGACTTAGAAAATCAAACCACAAATGTCCTTTTCTGATCTGGAACATAAATTTGGAAAGGCTTTTCAAATGTGGGGTAAATAAAAACCTCTAACAAAAACGATGATGCAAATGCCACAGTCTGGGGCCCTAATATCAAAAGAAAGCGCAAATCACTTTTGATATTAAGGTCAGAACCAATCAATTTCTAAGAAACCTATAATAAAAACAACTACAAAATTTTAAAAAGTACTTCAAAAAATGTAGAATATAATTTAGAATATAATATAAAAACTCAATATTTTTGTTATAAATATAACTTTCAATTCTAAAATTACAATTTACTTACCATCAAAAGCATTCTTTTCTCTGAAGCCATGCGGCAAGAAGAGAGATAGGATTTCATAATCAAGATCTGTTCACGAAGTAGCTGAAGAGAAAATATATTAAAATATATTCTAACAGAAATTGTACTCATCATTCAATAACTGCATGATTTAAAACCTATTTTTTGCAGGTTATACTAAACTTCTATTCAAAATGTGAGATAGAATAAAAAACTCTGATTTCAATACAGGTTTAAATATCCCATTTAAATTTATGCTCAGTTTGGTGGAAAGCTTGCTAATGATTGTAAAATACGAATTGCGTCCAATGTTCCTAAATGAAAGGCAGATCTGACTGTGCCAATTACTTTTAACTGTTTTACCCCGAAAGTTTAACTGGATTTACGGTTTAGCAGTAGAGCTGTGTTACAAGTGAATCACAATTAACAACTTTACACAGATCACTCTCTTTGGCTGCACTCAATTTACACAAAGGTTTTCTCTGTAAATACTAGACATATCTTGTTTTATTCTATCAATCAATCTTGGGGTTCCACGGCTTACGCACCTCGTGTCAATACGGTACTTAAACCTACAAGAAGTCATACAAAAATTTCGGGTGGGCAGGCCATCCTTTGTAGATGAAAGAAGAATTTAATCACGAAGCGAAAATTACATTGGCTTCAGTAGCACGTTAACAATCTAAAACTGTCCTGGTAATTTGATTTTCGAAGTTGCTACAAATCATACTAGGGTAGCTTGAGGTATATATGGTACTTTCGAGGGCCTTATATATGCAGAGGCGGACTCCATCATTTGTTTCGTGTTTTTTTGGTAATCGCAACAAGTGACGCCCCTTCTAGATTGTCTCTTCGTTCTCCCCATTGATGTGTGTTTTCCATTTAGTAGCCCTGCTCCAGTCAGTGGGCCACCGAAACACTTTTCAACTGATTTTAACGGTGATGTTCAAGTTTTGTATCATAAATTGTTTATTTGAATAAAAATTAAATGTACGAATGTGAAACACTTATTCCGGAAAACGGTTTTTTTTTGAGGCGCTTAAAGTAACTCGCTATGCATATTTCGAAAAAAACAATACGTTATCCTTCTCCCTATTTTACGCTGGCATTATCCTATGCTATCCTCTATCAAATTAGGGAAATTAGGCAATATTTTAATACCAGACAGATGGCAATATTACTGGCTTTCCATTTAGTACAAGGGGGAGGTTAAACTTTCGACAATTTTCGGACCCAGTTTTCTTTTTTGTGGTTGTTAGTTGTTAGTAACTCATAAGATAGCATAACGAATGATAAAGCCTTATTGTAAATCCACACTCAGGATTTAAAAGAAGAAAAATTCAAAATTATCCGGAAAACAATATTAAGTATGAGTGTTCAAAAGTTTCAATGTGTGAGGGAAGGAGCTTGTAGTATAGAAAGACACATGACAAAGAGGTCCAAGATAGTATTCGGATGAGCACTTTTGCAGCAGGACGTGTAGACAGCTCGAAACCTTGTAAGGAAGTAACAAGAAAAAAGGTCATTCTGATAATTCCAATAGGAGTATATCGAGGATCCAGTGCCAGAATCAAGTTTCTTGCTTTTGACTAATTTTACAGGAGAACGTTTTAAGTGTTTTGCCTGGAGTGACTTATACACAAAATTCAGTACTTGATTTCGGTTCCAATCAATGAATCAATAAATGTTGGTTACTGGACTAAATGCAGTTGTTCACACGAAAGACAATGACAGTACTTATCATCTGAGACCAAAAAGTAAAAAAACGCCAAAAATGCTAGACACTGGGTTCTGGCTCTGAACCCTCGATATGAATAATAAAAAGAAAGACGCAACATCATGACGATCGAAGAGGCTAAGAGAGCAGATAGAGGATCCAGCCTAACGACGAAAAAAATGCTTTATCCAAGGCTTGATTTGTCTTATAACCAAATAGGGTAATTTAAGGACAGATATGTGCGGACACGATAGAGAGAACTTACTTTACTCGCTGCAGATTTTTTAAGACGTCAATCAACTTACTTCACGAAATATTGTCTCAAAAAGTAAATCCGAGAAGTTCGAAAAATCAATTTTTAGGAAGAAAAAGGAGGAAATGAAAGGAGGAAATGTATAACTCAAATCGATGATTGTAATTCATGCCTCAATTATTCATTCTCGACAAAAACTCGCAATTTTTGTTTGGCATAGCAACTGGAGTTCGTGGCGCATTAACAACCTTCGAGTTCCCTGTCGGCGACGTCAAACGCCATTGCAATGCCATGGTTTATTGGGGAACATCTTGTTACATGAACGACTCAATTTAATCTTTCTCAACAATCATTAAAATTGGTATCTAGTATAGGGTAAATAAAACGTTTAAGGCGCAAAATTTAGCTTCAAAAATTCGGTTTTTACTTTAGTATTTAGGGACTTTGAGGTTAAATAAAGGCAGCGTCTGCCTTTTCAAAGTGGATAAGCAAACAGCGCACCGTTCTGATTCCATTTTCCACCAAAAATTTGTTTACTTACCCGAATATCCCTTAATTCCTCAACAAAATTGAATAAAGCTGGATTAAGGTCTTTGATGCAAATGATTGGTTTTCTGATCATAAGGTTCAGGAGATGCTTGGATTGTCGTGATACCTACAAATACAAAAATATAATTTTTATATCACTGTTCTCATCTTCTATGACATGAAAGTCGATTATGTCAGGAGCTATGTCTTTAAAAGATAAAGTAGAAGGATTCTAACGGGAAGCAAGACGTCTAATGGGAATTATAGCCATCAAACTCATTTGTTACACGACTGTTCCTGTTTAAAGCAGTCGGTCATTTGGTCGTCTGAAACATACAGCCCAGGGAAAAGTACTATTTAAAGTAAGTTACGACCACGGTGTTTGAAAATTTGTCTCACGTGCATAAATTGATAAGGATTGCGCCTTCTCCCTTCTAGTTAAATATAGTTATTTTTCAATCAATCAAACAAAAAAAGATTTCTTACAAATTCTTTTTTTTTTCGTATTTTATGGGCCTTACAATAAAGAAATTTTGTTACTCGATTTTTCTTTCAACCAATTGTTAAATCGTTGTTTGCCATTGGTTTGTATGTGGAGAAATGTAAAAATATCCAGGTATCAGTTAAAGTATTCCTGGTTTTAAAGAATGGTAGCTCAGTGGAACTTACGTATTAAGTGCCATCGAAATATCTTTTAATTTTCTACATAAACAAAGTTATCATTAAAAATAATTGTAAAAACATAGTGAGCCACTGCACTGCTGTTCTTCAACTGAAAACATTCCCCAACTGCACTTAAACTCTTATTGAACATAGAACAGTTCACAAGGAATCCAGCATCAGATAAGACTCACCACAGTCATTAGACTAGGCAATCTCCCTTCAGGTTACAGAAAATGTCAGCAAGAGAATTCAAAATGTATGATAGATCAATCAAGCAGTGTGACCATAAACCTCTTAACAAACTATGACTTTATTTAGTATGCTCTATCCATTGCTTTGTTTTGTTTATTTATTTACTTATTTATTTACTTATATTTGTTCACTAAGCCAACAATATCCTTACAAACCAGTGAAAATAACGCACGCCTTAAATAACCCCCACGCCGTAAATAACCCCCACAACTTCCACTGCTCCTCTGCAAATAATGATTGAAAATTTGATCATACCTTCCTTGGTGCAAAGTCCCAATTATGAATAATTCGAGCTGGAATTTCAACTACTTCATTCCAGTGGCAGTTGTGACAATACATCTGACCAGTGTAGTCACACAACCTGCAATCAAACTGTCCATCACCTATACGATAAAAAAAGCGCCAATCAGATAACAAAGGTGCAAAAACGTACACCCCAAACGGTGACTAATTATTAATCAATGAAACAAAAGCGAGGAGTCAAGCATAAGTGGTAAAATAAATCTGAGTAAATTGAAAGAGATGTGTCAGAATCATATTTCATGAGACATGTCCTACTTGGAGAGAACCAGTGATGTCCAGGAAGAATACCAATCTACTTGTGCACTGGCTACCTTGCTGCAAACAATTAATTCTCTCGTGAATTGGATTTTTCATGGCTTTCACTCAAACTTTATCTAGCTGTTGTTTCCTGCCCCTAAGGAAAATCGCCAAATTGAAGAACAGCGCAAAATTTATTTTTCTACCGTGTTTTGTACACTTTGACATACAAGTTAGCATAGAAATTCAAAAATTGGATAGATTTACACATACATAAACACACAAAAATATATTATGCAGAGCTTCAGCTAATATATACTTAAAATCAAGGCTGTTTCATTAGAAATCGTAAATTTAAATGTTTACATATTACAAAATAAGGAAGAGAAAATGACGTCTGCATTACAAGTAAATATAGATATACAGATACATATGCACATACATATACATATACACATACATTTACTTTCACNTAATTCTCTCGTGAATTGGATTTTTCATGGCTTTCACTCAAACTTTATCTAGCTGTTGTTTCCTGCCCCTAAGGAAAATCGCCAAATTGAAGAACAGCGCAAAATTTATTTTTCTACCGTGTTTTGTACACTTTGACATACAAGTTAGCATAGAAATTCAAAAATTGGATAGATTTACACATACATAAACACACAAAAATATCTTATGCAGAGCTTCAGCTAATATATACTTAAAATCAAGGCTGTTTCATTAGAAATCGTAAATCTAAATGTTTACATATTACAAAATAAGGAAGAGAAAATGACGTCTGCATTACAAGTAAATATAGATATACAGATACATGTGCATATACATATACACATACACATGCATATACATATACACATACACATGCATATACATATACACATGCATATACACATAGATATACATATATACATACATGTGCATATACATATACATATATATACATATACATATATTCATACATATACACATACATATAAATATAAATATACATATACAGATACACATACATATAAATATAAATGTACATATACATATACACATACATATAACTATAAATGTACATATACATATACACATACACATACATATAAATATAAATATACATATACATATGCATTAGAGACATTTTCAAATACACATTTTTGCACTAAAATGTGCTATTACCTAGGACGTCATTGTGTCACAACAGACAACAGGCTTCTCTGTTTATTGGGTAGTGGTATTATTCTTGTTTATACTCTTTAGATTTACCTACATAAAAATGATACCATGTACGGTTCCTGATTTACCGTACACCTTATGGATCTTTAATATATTCTGAGTTTGTCAACTGGTAGTTGCTATATACCATATCGTATATGTTGTTGGTTGCAACATGCTACGTAAAACATGCCTCTGCAATTTGTTAGAAGATGCCTCTTTTTAATGCATTTTTATTACAAAAACTTTTCCATACCTCTTTCACCTCGGTAGTGTGAAAACAATCGTTCGGGCTTTAATTGTATTGGTTAGCTATATACTTAAACACTGGAGGTTATTTGTCCTTTTCCGACCCAAATTACTTTTTCCTTTACTTTTTAAAGACGTGTAAGCTTTTCTCAAGTTTCTTATTTGCATATGTACCCAAATAATTACATTTGCCTTGATGACTGATTTGACTGATGGTGTCAAGCAATGACCTCTTTGTTTTTCTGTCATTTAAAACTTCGATGTTCGACTTGCTTTTTGTTTAACGAACTCTCATTATTCCTTAGGTAAATCACACTTCTGCAGCTTCAAGTTTGAATTCTATGGATGGTAGAACTTTCCCAGTATAAGTAAGAAGAGACCCGACATAATTTGTTCTCAAGATGTATGTTGGTATTTATAAAAGTTACATTTTTTTTATCCAAGTTGGTTATTGGCAGGCCAATCCTCTATCTTATTTTGGCGTCACAATTTCCATCTAATGTCACTGTAACGCCGAAATAGTATAAATTTATCCACTTACTTGATAGTATTGCCTACCAGTTAGATAACAAATTGGTGTTTCTTTCTTTTTGCGAAATGCCATACGAACTGTTTTTTTAATATACTTTCAGCATATCTAAAAATATTAACGTTTTGGCCTACAATTCTACTACATATTAGATCTTTAGTACATCTTAAGAGGTTTCAAATTAAAGACACTTAGTGATATCACACATCTTCGGCGTCTGCCCTTTTTATATATCTGAAACTCGCTTCCTATTCCCAACAACGATTTTACGGAATTTTTAATTCTTCGTAATTATGTTAAAGGTACGGCAAATGTTAAACAGTTTGGCATACTGTGCTTTGTCAACAGCTCTAGAATAGTCTATGAAACAAAAAATTAAATCCTTTTGCAATTCGGGGTATTTCCCTGTTTTAACTAAGTAAAGATAGCATTTGTAGTCACTTTATCTGAAATAAAACTAAGCTGTATTAATGAAATTTCTGATTTAATTTTTTCAGTGTATTCTGTGCATTAGAATTCAGAGAATTTTTATCAGATAGAGCATGGGGCTTATGGCTGGGTAGAGCTAACATTCTGTGGCCCCTGGGCTTTGAGTAAAAGTAATAAACACGGATCAAATAAGGTCGGTTTGAATTTTACCAGTGTTCTTAAAATGATTAAGAATGTCTAATTCTTTCAGCATCGGGCCAAACAAAGCTTCTTCCAATTCCGAAGGTGTTAATTTCAAATGGAAGGAGAGCTACATTACGTCTCTTCGTAGATCAAATAACAGCTTACACCACTATATTACTTATAAACCTACGAAAATGTTTCTATGGAAACGACTTATCTTGATGTTAAATGTAAAGTGAAGCATGAAGAGCAGTTACGTAATGTTTGTTACAAAGCAATCACCTGTTTTAATTAACTCCATTGTAACAGTTGTCATTCACTAAACTACAATTAACATTTAATTTTCACTTGGGGAAAGGAAAGAGCAGATCGATTCTTCAAATTGTGGCTCGTCTTTAGAAATTGCAACGGTATCTAATTCATAGATATAAGAGCTTTATCGTGTCTTGAGTCGTAGGCTTTTTCTGAGCTACATTTAGTGGGATATTTCTCCCATCATCAGGCTCACGATGGGAGAAGTATCTCTCAAAACGTAGCTCAGAAAAAGCTAATGACTCAAGACATGATAAAGCTCTTACATCTATGGCTTCCTCTGAGTTCATAAACGTCAGAATTCTCAAGTATCTAATTCAGCGACCATGCCCATTCAGTAATTCAAAATTCCGTCTAGGAAATTGTATTTTTTATACGAGAATTGCAATAATCACCAATACATATCTACATTTCACAAACCTAACGATCCCGTGACGGTACATTTAACAAAAAAAAAGGTCCTCGTGTGTCAAGTTAACTTTAACTACACGCCAAGCACCAACCCTGAAACCCTTACTTACAAGACTAAAGTATGATTGTTAGCCACTTGTTAGTACCACCAAGGAACACACAGATATAATTAAATTTTGGGTATTTACATGATGATTTGTTGTAAAAGTGATTTATAACCATTGTTTCGTAAGCTTTTATCTCACTGATGGAAACAGTCCAATCCAATTAATTCTTTACTGTGTTCTGGCCTTCAAACCCTTCATCAATGCCAACCACTATTCAAATATTCTAATACTAAATATAAATTATGAGAAGAAAGCATTATACTAAAAGACAGGGCAGTCAAGAAAGTAATCTAATACTATAATGAAATACGTCTGTCATATGAGTAGTTCTATAATGTAGACGTTAAGCAATAACAAATATTCCTTCTTTTCAGATTTCTGTATCAATTGTTAAAAACCTACAGTAAGGATTTTTAATACAGGTTTCCCATTTATGATTAATTTTACAGCTTTTCGAGGTCAGCATTGCTTTATTCTTGTTAAAGGCCGCCCATCCCAGGCCGATGCTATGTTGGACAGCGATACGTCCGTCATTTTTAGGGGAGAGTTTATGTCCTAGGTAAATCAATTCAGTTATCTCAGAGATTTCATTGTTATCAACGGTAAGATGGAGATTTGTGTTGATTTTATCGGTTGTCGTGCACTTGGTTTTGGAAACAATTTTCAAGCTGACTTCGGCTGCATATTTAGTTAGGAGATGGAGGAAAGTTTACAGTTCGCAACGTGAGTTACTTAGAACAGCGATGTCATCTGCGTAGCTCAGATTTTTAGGGTTAGACCGCCAACTGAGAAGCCAGATGTGCATTCATTTTCAACTTGAAGCACGAGTGCTGCAATGACGATGCAGAATAGAATAGCAGATAGCACATCACCTTGTTTTACTCCTTTCAGAATGCTATCCAATATCTGTTTGGATATATGCCTTTGAGCTGCCATATGATTGTTTCAGAAGCTTGATGTATTTTTTGTTGATCGATGTTTTCTCTATTAGGCTCTACAGGCAAGAAAGTTTGATACTGTCAAAGGCTTTCGCCAAGTCAATGAAAGTAATATGGACAGGATTGTTAAATTCTTTAGATTTTTCGATTATTTGTTCAGCTTACGATCTTATCACAATCATACTGGTTTCCTTCTCAGATGGTTCTTTTCTACCCATAACAATACAGTCTACATGAATGTTCTATACAGAACAAGGGTTCTTTAACACGAATGACAAAACTATTTTTAAATGATAAAACTTACGACAAATCAAACGGCGCCGGCAATCGGAACATCGGTACTGCTGTGAGCCAAGACCTTTCTCGGGGCAAATCTCGGTGATGTACAACGTATCCGAACACTAAAAACAACACAGAAAATAATATATCACGAGTAAATAAACAAATGGCAGTATGTTGCTTTAGTTAGGAAATATACAGGGACCAAAATTCGGGGTTTCTCTTTCACAAATATCTTTTCTTTCCTTTCTTCCTCTTTCCTTCCATGACACCTTCTCCTCTTCCAATTTAACTGAATAGTTCCTGAATAGTTCCTGAATAGCATTACTGGGAAGAGTTCAAATCGAGTTTAAGTCTGAATAAATAAAGTTACAATTAGAAGTGATGCCTAAAAATGGATGACACATGGACTAAATAAAATTAATGACGCCAGGTTTGAAGCATTCAAATATTCGCTTAGAGAAATTCATTTCACTGAAAATAAGTGCCACCATTAAGCAATTCTCCGGAAAATGTGTCTGACGTAAACCCCTGTAAGAAGTAAAATTTCTACTGCAAAATCAGACTACCTTATAACTTTGGTAGAAGCCAACGTTGCCTTAATCAAATTCAATATTTAAGTACCTGTACGTTCTGTAAATATTATTCTAACCGTCAAGGGTAACAACGAGGTGCACGAAGAAAACCAGAAAAACGTGTTATGAAAAACAAAAAAAAAACTATAAGGATTCAAGACATGCTTATAACAAAAACAAAAATCAGAATTATGTGACTTTAAACGGGTTTCCAATCATCATAGTCCAAATGTCGTGACTGAAATGAACCCTCTTGCAGAATTTTTAAAATTCTCTCGTAAAGCTGTTTACTGTAAGGTCTTTCCAAATATAGTTCCTAATAAATTGTAAAAATACTATTGGTTGTAATACTAAATACTATTGATACTATTGGTTTTATGTTCCTTTTCATCGACATCTAGCTTTTACACTGCACAACACTCCGCGTTAGAGTTCTGATAGGCTTTTTCTTTTTTACTACTGATATTTTGTTCTCAGCACTTCTTATCTCTTACAGAATGCGCTATTTGCCATACCAATTCTAGTTACAGTATAACATTTTTTACCAGTGGGCATAATATCCGTGCTTGTAAATCTATGTTGACAAAACATCACTTACTTTCTGGCTAACACATTGTTTGTCCACCAAGGAAATACATTTTTTGTGACACCAATACGAACAATCTGTAATAGAAAAACTAAAAATGATAAATAAACAGTTAAAATGCCTTAAATAAAAACATGTATTACCAATTCACACATAGGACTGCCCTGGGTTTAAAAACGTTTTTCAAAGGTCAAAGTTTTTAAACTGATTTGTGTATTTTTTGGTGCGCTGAATCCGAAAATACCATCCATTTTCTTTGGTCAGGTCAAGTTTTTCAGATATGATTAGTGCATGTTTTGACCCTTGAATAGTACTCAGTTCAAGAAAAACAGGGATGTAGCTGGCCAAATCTTTGTTTTTATATAAAAAAACGAAACTGGAGCAGCCTCAATCTGAAACCGAAACTGCGTCGGTCTTTAACTTTAGGAAACTTAAACTTAAACTTTTTATGTTTGCACCTGGATGGTCATTTATTGTTTGGCAGAGTTGAACTCTAGTCAATGTGACTTGAAATCACAAGGAACATATGTAGTGTCTCTATTTAGTATTTTAGATCAAGAGAGAATGCGTCGCAAATGTACAAATCATCCTTGCAGGTTCTGTTATATTTCTGTTAATGTGATTCTTCCCGGTCGCCTTGCAAAAATAACTGATTTTGTGAAGAAGGCATGTCATGCTTACTTTGGAGTTAAGGTTGGAGACCAGGTCAAGCCATTTACACCCCATGTTAGCTGTAAAACATGTCTTGAGAACTTGCATGATTGGAAAAATAACAAAAGGAAAAGTATGTCATTCGCTGTTCCTATGGTGTAGAGAGAGAGTAAAAATCATGCGACAGGCTGCTATTTTTGCATGACTAATAATGTTCAAGGAATCAATCGCAAGAACAAGCATTGTGTTCAGTCAGTATCCTGATGTTCTGTCTGCCGCAAGGCCAGATGTTGCAATGGAATCTAGCTCTGAATCGTAATCTGATAACATATACAATGGAACGGGGGGTGAAGAATACATGCCAGAAGGGAATGACCGGCCAGTGCCCCCAACACAAGCAGATCTCAATGGCATGACATGAGACCTAAGCCTTTCAAAGGAATCAGTACAGCTTTTAGGTTCTTGTCTTGTTTGCTGGCACCTGGAACAATATCCTACTGGTATCGAGAGCATGAAACAGAATTTAGACAGTTCTTCGCAACCCAAACAGACTAGTCATTGCTTTACTACAACAACAATGTTGTTGTAGTAAAGTATCAACTATGTATCAACTATGTTGTTACGGAATAGAGACATCGACTCGTTCAGCAGAAGTCTCAAGGCAGTTCTCCTTCATAGTGACAATTAATACTCTTCGATTCCAATTGGTCATTCTGTGCAGATGAAAGAAATCCACGACATCATGGACCAGTTGCTGTCTGCTCTGAACTACAATAACCATGGTTGTTTGATCTGTGGAGATCAAAGTTGTTGGATTGGTTTGTGGATTACAGGATGGGAACATAAAGTATCCATGGTTTTTGTGTTTATAGGGCAGTGGGGCTGATGACCAACATTATGCCAGACAAAAATAGCCGCCAAGACAAGGGTTGGAGCCAGGTTCACACAACGTTGAGTTTCGCCCTCTTGTTGAAGATATTAATTCCACCCTTACATATCAAGGGGACTTATGAAAAGCTCTGTAAGGGCAATGGGCAAGGAGGGCAAAGAGTTTACTCTCCTTCAGCTTCCAAGTTTCCTTGGATAAGCTTTGAAAACGTAAGGTTGGCATTTTTGATGGGCCTCAGATACGGGAACTCATAAAGGCCTCAATGTTTGATGATGGGGTAAGTGCAGTTGAGCTGTCTGCTTGGCTGTCGCTTAAGTCAGTAAATACAACCTTTCTTGGAAAAAACCGTAATACAAAATAGGAGAACGTCGACGAACTCCTTAAGAACCTTTCAAAAATTATGGGCTTGCATGTCAGTCAAAATGCACTTTATACGGTGCCATTTAGCCTATTTCGCTCAGAAAAGTGGAGACTTAAGTGAGGAACAGGGAGAGCCCTTCATCCATGATTAGCTTTAGTGTAATGTATAATCTTTATTTTCCGGCGTTTGTTAAATAAAATGCATGCTTTTTGTAAAGCACTGAATAAAAAATTAAAGGTAGTAAATAGGGCAAAAGGGCGTTAATAACAATTCTTTTACAACCTCGTATCTCAAAAACTTGACCTGATTGGACAAAATGAGTATTATTTTGGGGTTTTGCATAGCAAACTACCCTAGAATCAGCTATCACATGCTTGACCTAAGAACTTCGCAGGTCACTCTAATTGAAGTCAAGGATTTTGACAAAACGACGAAACCATAAAAAATAGAAAGGAGTCTCTTGATTGTCAACGTATTGTGACCGTATGTTTGTGTATGTCCAATACCTCTCTCACTTCTTGGATCTGACGTATCGTCAAAACTAAGCTTGTTCTAGAATGATCTAAGAAAATAATCTGCTTTGCTAGTTTTAGTAGAAAGATGTACAATAACATAACATACAGGATACCAAAAATATATATTAAAATGCTCGACCACTTCAAGAAATAAAAAACAAACAACTGGTTATACCACTAGACAAATAAATTTTCAACAAACATCAAATGTCACTTTAATAGAAGTTAACCAATAGCTCTGATCACCACTCTTTGTTCCTGTCATTACACGTTCCTTGACTTTCCAATCCATATTTCTAGTTATGAAACACAGCATAAGTTCCCCATTGGGATAAAAATAAAACGAACTAACAGTGATACACTGGATACGATATAAATTCTACATTCAACGTACCTGCACACTGATACGTCGTTTGAAATAAACTCCATATAGCTGAACCACAACAGTCACAAAAATGATTACTTGAATCTTTAACTTTTTTTTGAAATAGATGTCCAAGAATTCTTCTGTTGTGGGTATCAGCAATATTTGCGGTTTCCTTGGGAATAACAATACAAAGATAAAATTATCATCCATATATAAATCTGTTTGTACAGAGCAACAGCAAGTATTAACATCAATTTTGTTACTATTCTTGTACTATACAATGCATGCTAATTGATTCAGCACTTATGTTTTCTTAATGTCTGGACAAACAAGTCTCCCTGAGCTTCCAAAACTATTCTTAGATTGTTTGCAGAGTAAGTGGGTTCTTCAAACTAGTCACACTGACGTTCGCACCATTCAGATCTCTTAATCTATTGGTTACTCTTTTCAATATCTCTTTCTGGTCATCTGTAAGTCCCTGCTCATATTGTTCTTGTGGCTCGGTCGCATCCATCGAGTGACGCTGCTGTTGGGATGTGTTCACATTCGTGGTCTCAGGGATTGGTTCTTGGGTTAAATCTGCTGGTTCTTGTTCTTGATGGTATCAATCTTCGTGATATCTGCTCAATTTCTAACTGCGACAGCAAACAATTTCTCCTTATTATTCTAATTTGATCTGCGAGCCTGACTACTTGCATCACCACGACCTCCCTTATCTCGCCCGATTTTCAGTATTCTGTTCATATAGCCTGCTCCTGGGTCACTCTTTGCCAGGACGTAGCACACCGTAACTTTGATGTTATCCTGTCTGTTCCATTTCCTTTTTCCCTTTGTTCTGTGTTGTTGTTCTTCTTGCTCAACGCAATTAACAGGATGACGACTTACTCCTGTCTGATTCTCCACAGGAAGCCTGCCAAGCGCGACAAAGGTAGTGTAACTATCTCTCCCGTTTACAACGTTAGCGGTATTTTTATTTGTTGTATTCATCGTGTAAATGAGTCTAGGTTTCTGTCAGGGTTGTCTAGCTTAGCTGATGATCTTAGAATATGACTCACTCAGCAGTAAGATTTGTGTTTTCTGTCAGGGTTTTCTCCCTCAGCCTTCGATTCAAAAATCTACCCAAAAGCCAGTGGGGTCTATTGTATATCAAGACAAGGAGCTGATGAGAACCTCGGCTGGAGCGATTACCCTCCTTACGACACACTCTAGGGTGTGCCATTTCCCACAGTTTAGATGAGGGGCACCGCCGAACCATCACTCACAGGCACTCTACCCCAGATGTCACTACCCTGCCTTACCTGCCTAACAATCCCATCAGTCTAGTACGAGGAACCGCCGGACACCATCCCGGTATTCACTGACAACTACTCAGCGCTAATAAAAATATTAATAATAATAAACAAAGTTCATGTCCAGCATGACAGCCCGCACAGGGAGATGGTATTCACCTGCCGGACGAGAAAACTTAACCCCGGCTACCGACCAGTAGCTTTAGAGGTTAAGCACCTTCCTCAATATGTTGGTAGTTCCAATGATGGTAGATGTTTGGAGTCCACCCAAGACATCAGGGATGCCCAACTCTTTCAAACTGCGCTCCAAGCGCTTCGTCACCACTCCTAAGCTTCCCACGACGATTGGGACAACGCTGGTACATACACTATGTAACTTTCGGATTTGTTGGGCCAAGGGAGAATA